>VZRF01003549.1:125377-153709 GCA_013396875.1 Vireo altiloquus | reverse complement strand
GCCCGCGCAGGGAGGGGCGGAGGGCGGGAACACGCAGCCGCCCCGCGCCCCTCGGCCCGCCCTGACGTCAGCGCGGCCGGCCCGCCCTGCCCACGGCGGCGGCGAGGGCGGGACTCATCCATCCCCCGTGGCACCGCAGCCCTCAGCGGCCCCGGCTCCCCCATCGGCCCCTCCGCCGGGCCCCGGGACACACCGGGCGCCTGGGCCAGCGCGGCCGCCGCAGCTCGGCCGTGTTACGCCGCCTCTGCCAGCCCGCCCCATCAATCGGCGAGCCCGCTGGCAGAACCAAGGGCAAATGGGAGTGTTAAAAGCTTTGCAGGAATGGCCCTGCGGGTGTCCGGGCCCTGCGGCAGGGAAGGATGGAACCATCGTCAGGGGTGGAAGAGATCTTTAAGATCAGCCAGTGCAGCCATCCGGCCAGCAGTGCTACTGTAACCACTGAACCATCACCAGCGCCAGATCCCCACGACTCTTAACACCTCCAGGGACGGTGGCCATACCACCTCTCTGGGCAACCTATTCCAATGCCCAACCACCGAAACAGTGAAAAAATTGTCTTACAGTATCTAATCTGAATCTCCCCTGTTTAAGGCCATTTCCTCCTGTCCTCTCTCTGCAGACACGGCAGAAGAGACTGGCCTCAGCTCAGTACAACCTGCTTTCAGGAGGTTCCAGAGAGCAATGAGGTCCTTCCCCGAGCCTCCTCAAGACTAAACAACCGCAGCTCCCTCAGCTGCTCCTCACAAGATGTGTTTTCTAAACCTTCCCCAAGCAGCTCTGCCCCTCTCAGGACAAACTCCAGCCCCTCAATGTCCTGTGTAAAGTGGGGGCCCAGAACTGAAGGCAGCGCTCGAGGCGCGGCCTGAGCAGTGCCCAGCACCGGGTTTGGGATGATCCCTGCCCTGGTCCCGCTGCCCACACTCCAACAGAGAGCACTCACAGGGGAAGGGAAGGGCCTCACGAGTGACCCAGCTGTACGAAAAGCCTGAAGGAATCTTGCAGCCAACTGCAGGAGACCAGGTGCATGCTGGTGCTCAAAGAAGGAATCGAGTTTAATTTCCTCAAATTTTCTGCCTGTGCTGGGAATTAGAAGGCACTGACAGAAGGTTCCGGAAGTTCCTTGCCAGTGAGGTGGATCACTGAGTCACTGTCCTCAATGCTCTGCCTTGGGGTGTGTGTTTCAGCAGCTCCCGTGGTTTGGGGCCTTCGTGTTTGTGTTGTCACAGCATTTCAGCATCTCTATTGCTGTGCTTTAATATTGCATGTTCAAAGTTTCTTTTCTCTCAAATGTTTTGACGGACAATTTTTCTAAGCTTTTGCCTGCCTGCTTCGCCAGGCTTTCCAGAGGGAGGAAGCCGTGCAGTCACCTCAGGCCATGTTTGTGTAGCAATAAAACCAACACCCTGTAATTGATAAGCCTTGTTCACCTCTTGTCTAGAAGCTGGGTGTGCACAGATGTCAGCCCAGGCACTGAAAGTGCCTCCTCATCTTTCTACATACAGGGCGTGAAGACTTTGGTACATTTGCCCCAAATGGCAGCAGAAAGGCCCTTTTAAAAAAAGAAGGAACAAGAACTGAAGCTTTTATATGTTTTTTTTTTGTGTGTTTGTTTGTTTGTTTTGCTTAAACTTAAAGGTACTGGCCACATTAATGCATTTATTCTTATAACAATCTGAAGTATAATGACTCCCCCGTGGTACAGGAAGGGGAAAAAAAAAGGCAAGCAGAGAGATTAAATCTCTTGCTTAAAGATGAAGAGATAACAAATCCAGGAAATGAACTCAGATTTCCTCAGTCAGGCATCAGTGCTTTAACCACACAATCATCCTTTCCTGCAGTCATTCTCAGCTTCTGAGCATCAACTGCATTAACATAGATTGGATTTTCCCCTACTTTGTTCATTAAAACAACTTCACCATTCCCACTGAAATTTCTTCCAAATAACTTTTTTCTACATTTCCTTCCATAAAATGAAAGAAATTATATTACAGACTCACTGGGAGAGTTATATTTCCCACTGCCCTTCTGCAGGCACTGGAGGGTGTTTCTTCAACACCAATACTTGAAGTCCTCTCTCACAAAGCGATTGTGGAGCTCCACTGGTGCATCTCTGAGGCACAGTGGGCGAGATCAAGGAATAAAGATCAGACAACCAGGAACACTTGTAACCAGCACAAAGGAGGCACGTAAGATGTGTGTGCTGACCTGGAAGTGGTGGCATAACCATATTTTTTAACTCCAGCTCATGCTTTTATAATCTGGAAATAATTACGAAACAGAGCTGTGAAAGAAAACTGAACATATAAAAGAAGACAGCAACCTCGAGATATTTTAGGACAGATTTGAGAACCTCCACTACCTGTTTAGGCATTAACAGATTTTCATTTGCTTATATAGGCTAAAGATTAAGATCCAGTCTTGAAGCAGAATTCACAGTTTTTGAAAAAGGAAGTGTTAAATACAGAACTCCAGCTTTTGTCTGCTTATCTCAAAAAATGGTGTTAACCCTTCCTACGAACAGACTGCAGACTGACATCCAGCTATGATCAACTGCAGTATCTTTTGTTACCAGTTTATCATCAGATGTTTTCAGCTTGAGGTCTTCACCTTGAATTGATTTTCTATTAAATTGATTTAAATGGACATTACATTACACTGGGAGATGGACTAAAAGCTTGTTATTATCCACTTTGCTCACTGACCTGGCAGTTTGCAAAACCAGAGGCACAGCAGTTGGGTGACACCAACCATCCAGAGAGGAGCTGGATATGCAGTTGGTGATATTCACACAAATGTTTTCCCAGCCCCAAGAGTTCACAGGCCAGGGACTCCACTCTAGGGGGAAAGGAAAGAAGGATTTCTCACATTTGACCATGTAACAGAGCCCTACACTCCACAAAATCTGAACTGGATATTCCTAATTCTGTGCCTTACAATGAAGCTGAGTTAGTCTGCTTGAGTTAAAATTATCCTCAAAGCAAGGACAGTCTGCTTCCTATGTCACTTCATAAAAATCCTCTTTGCCATGATGGCCATAAAAAAAATTCTTGCAAGGTAGCTCATATGCTGTGACTGCTGCAAACTAATCTGTTCACAATAATTTCATTTCTACTTTGTGCATCTTTCTGTTACTGCATTCAAACACGTTCTGCTTGTACTCAGATTTTATGCTGATTGATGAGCTGTATTTTCTTTGTTTGCATTCCTTCTAGTTCAAAAGGGCTAAGCACTCAGGTTCTACCATTTTTTTCCCCCACATATAAATAATAATTTATTAATCGTGGACATTTTACTTTTACAAAATACTGCTGCATGGTTTCTCACCAACTCACCAACATTCAAGAAAAGTAAAACATATGTTAGAATTAGAGACCATATGCTTCTGGGTGGTCTAGATGGACTTTTGATTAAATAGATGACAGTGCATGCAGTTGAATGGTTAGGGGTTGAAATTCTTCATTTCAAAATATCTCATGATTCTGTAAAATGTATTTATCAGCAGGTATAAAAAATGAACTTTCAGCTGTCTTCTTAATCTGTGTCTCTACAAATAATTTTTTTCATTAATAAATACATCCCTTTTATTTTGCAGGTTTTACTTTGACCCTAAGAAGTCACTGTCTCCAGAATTATGTATTTACTTTTCAACTTCATGTATTTTTTAAGCTATACAGATAATTTCATTTTTCTACTACCTTAAAAATATGGACTAAAATGAATATTTCAAGTTTATGAACTTGTTTGCTGAGATAATAAGGGAAGCAATGGGCTAATGTCACATAAAGAAATACTTAACATGAGCATGCTCATGTATTATTAAGATTATATATTATTATTATACGTGTATATGTATTATTTCCATGTATCGTATCCACAAGTAATTAAACTTCGTACCATTTTGCAGTAAATAACTGTATGAGAATAAAAGGATTCAGTTTGGTGCAAATTGAGGTCATCATAGTGGTTCCTCATCACTGTATCTTCTTCCCTTCTTACTTAAGGGAAAACACAGAGGTGAGCTCAAACTCATTCTGCTGAAATACACATTTACCTTGTCACATTTAAGACTAAGTCCTTTGTTTTTCTTATCTTTGAAAAAGAATCCAAATTAAATACTTGAACATTTGATATCATTTCAGTTTTTAGTGCTATCTACTTCTTTCTAAATAATATTTAGTTAATAGGGCAATATTTAAATGAAGAACTGTTCATTGCCAGTTGACAGCTGCTTTGTTATTTAAATTATTTTTCTCAGATGTCTACCTTGCAAAAACAGTGTTGCTGTATTTATGGGTTTGGTGAGCTTTCTCATCCTTCTTTCAGAAAAGTTTTTTTGGTCAGACTGTTCTTCTGAACATTGCTTGAAGAATACTCAAATATCAGTCCAGGATTTGCTTTTAAAGCTTTGTGGTGTGTGATTCTGAGTCGAGCCCTGCTGACATTCAGAAATGCTCAGGATGCATTACACTGTCTGTTCATGTAGGAAAAACACTGAATTTACACAGGCCGAAACTGCTCTTATTTTTCATTGGTGCTGGAGTAGAAATAGCCTGGACCAGGTCAGTAGAATCTGCCATTGAAACCTGTCTCAGGAATCTTAACACCTTGCTGCTGCTGTGCTCTTTCTTCTAAGGCTGACCGTGCACAATATTTCAAAACACTACATTAGTCTAAATAATTTAGACCTACTTAGATCTAAATTATTTAAACAGACTAGTTAAACAATTTAAGAAGCCTAGTTAAAGCTGCTTCTAAAATACAGTCTTTGTTTTCTCCACCATCTTCAGCAGCCACATCCCAGCCATCCACACATCCACACGAACACAGGGAAGCATTTCCAGGCAGTCATTAAAATGGTGTGTCATCTTTCTAAAATCCAAGTGTGCTGTCTTCCATTCCTTCTTAAAGAAGATACTGCTTGCCAGTGTCTGACTGCTAAAACACATTAGTGTCTAATATATTTCACTTAAGTCTGATACAGTTTCTTCCTTATTTTTCATTGCCACTTAATTTGTATTCATGTAGGCTGAAGGGCCAGAGAAATACAAATATCTAATGTTTCCATTATTCAGTGGGATTTTGGAGGATTCTGGAACATAAGTAAAACTCCTTATTTCAGCTTGATGTTCTGCTATGGAAATTATTTCCTTTTGTATAATTAAATTTTTTTCTAAATCAGGGCAGATTAATGTTTTTTATTGCATTTTATAACTGAAAGTTTGACTGATAATCTCAGATCTCAGTAAAAATAGCCTTTTACTAGTGACATTGTTAAGGGACTTTATCTCCTGTGATTGGGGTTCTTTCTTTATCTGCAAAGTCATTCAGTTACGCAACAGGAAAGACAACAGTTATGTTTCTAATAATGGCCTTCAAATTTAACAAAATGAAAAAAGTTGACTGGAATTCAATGAAATGTCAGTAGAAATCAGTAATAAAGATGAAAATGTATTTGCAGTTGTATGGCTTATCTTTATGTAAACACTGTTACAAAGGAGCCTGATTTAAATTAATGCTAATCCTGAACTGACTGATGGGGATAATTTGTGGTTTTGCTAATTTTGTTATTTAATAACATTTTAAAGACTACAATCCTCAAAATGTTTAATGAAGATGAAATGATAGCTTTTTTGTTTGTATAGGCAGTGTCCTCCATTTTACAATATCATTACAGTTTTTAATCCTGAGATTTGCAGAAGTAGTAATCTACTTACAATCAGCACACAACACAGTGGATAATGGACCAACAGAGCTGTACATATGGGAAATAAAATGTAAGAGGAAAGAAAGCCTCTAGGAGAAGAATATGGCAAGAGCATCATATTTGTGTGTTTTCATTTGACTGCTAAAAGAACACCATTCCTGTTAACATGCAGCAACAGGGAGGAGTCACAGGTGGAAGGGAAGAACTAAACATGATCCTTCTGGGCCTTGTTCAAAACATATTTAGAAAGGACAAGACACCTGCGTGGTGTGGTGACCAAAGGTTCCTACATGCTGTTGGCACACCATTAAATGTGATATACAGAGAGCAGTTTCAGTCTTGGCACACTCAGGGTCCCCTCTCTTCTAGGACTGCCAACCATCACACCAGACCTAACAATAGTTTGATTATATGATGTTCTCTCAAACCTTTTTAAAAATAAGATACCTGCATTATCTCCTCATCTGTCCCATTGTAACATTTGCTATTTTGCTTCGGAGGTTTAAGGAGTGCCCAGAATTACCTTTGGGAGCTATAATTTTGTTTCTTTAGATACTGCTTTTACCAGTGACAGATACCCTGTAATCAGTGAAAGACTATACAAGAACGATAGAGTCATAGCACAGAATGGTTTGGGTGGGAAGAGACCTTGAAGATCATCTCATTCCAGCCCCAGAAACAATTCCCACTGGACCAAGTTGCTCCAAGCCCCATCCAGCCAGGCCTTGAACACTCCCAGGACTGGAGCATTCTCTGGGCAGCCTGTTCCAGTGCCTCACCACTCTCACAGTTAAGAACTTCTTCCTTATGTCTAATCTAAACCTGCCCTCTTTCAGTTTAAGAATCCAAACCCAGACAGATTTATAGATTAATCCCACCTTCCTTTCTTAGGGAAAATTCCCACTGATTAGGGAATTATATGACAAAAGTATTACATGAGAGGCTTTTGCATATTATCAGGAGGCACTAATGATTAAAATACATCCCTGATCAATTTCATTATCTACTTCTCAGTGCGGATAAATAAGAGAGGTCACAGGAAAGAAAACAGATCCTGCACTGTAGCTGTACTTCACAGGGATCCTGGCCACAGCAACCTGAAATGATGAGGCTACAAATCCTCCTGGAGAGCAAAGTCACAGCTCAGTCTGTGGCCTGATAGATGCAGACTGTGTTCCACCTCACTGAGCTTGGCTCCTCTCTCATCCTGTGCACCACAGGTCAGTCCTTCCAAAGCAGTGGCTATATGAGCAGTCACGCCCTGTGTGGGATTCCAGCTTACCAGAAGCTGGCACAGGGAATACTTCCTGCCTGCTCAGATGAAATGGGAAGGCATTTCAAGAGGATTCATGTATTTTTCAAGTCTTGATTCATAGCTGCATCATGCTGCAGAAAGGGATTGACTCTAAATGATGTTTTTTCCATGAACACTACTCCAACCATGCTGGGTTTTTATATGCAACTAATTAGTTTCCACTGACTTAAAGAAAAATACAAGCAGACTGTTCCAGTAGCACACAGAGGTTTCAAAGTACAGGTCAGGAATTTAAAAATAGTTTTATTCAATGTATATATTTGACCCTAATCTTTCTTGTCTAAACATGTCAAAGCATCAGAAGATAAAAAATGAAAGCTGCAATTCCATTACATTTGCAGTATTAAATGCCAACGCAAACCAGAGGTCAGATTAAAAGATGCAATTGCTTTTCCTCTGAGCACATGGCAGTAACATGTGCACTGAAAAGTGAGCTGACCTTATCCCAAATTATGTGTGACCAAGCAGTAATTAACTGAATAACCATTTCAGAGCTCCACAGGAACATCAAGGACAGTCACACTATATGCCCAAAATCATAGTAGCTTGGAAAAATCATGAGATATTATCTCACAAAATGTTCTATAAGAATTCTCTTCTTCTTTGATGCTTACTCCATCCCTCCAGTTTTATTAACTCTTTTTACTCAGGAAAGCAGTGCTTATATATGGACGTGTATACAAATAAAAATGTATTTCTGTAAATTACATCTGCCTCTGATACATGGACTTCTGAAGGCATTAATCCCAAGAGATTCTGACAGTTTCCTGAAATACTGGCACCAGAGAATCAATCACTGCTCTGTCTAGGAAGGCACATAGCAAGCTTCTGCTGTGCTTTTAAATCAGGAAGTGTGGAAGGTGTTTTTCTCTGAGTTGATAATTTCTAACTGTAGGTAGCGGCAAATTGGAAAGAGACCTATTTTAGAGAACTATTTTAGAAATGCATGCAATAATGCTTTCCATGGCTGTCACAAGGCTCAAGGACAAATTCTAAACAGCATGACTCTGGTATTTTAATGGCTAAAAATTTTTTCAATCTACTTTGGGAAATAGAAAATGCTGGCAGATGAAAAGTTACATGCAAAATCATGAGAAAATCTGTTCTTTCAGTCCCACTATCAACACAGTTGTGAGAAATAATTTGCACTCAAGATCTTTTGAAACCAAGGAACTCCTGGTGCACTGCAAGCATGAATGTACCTTCAGACTTTGCTTTGACAGAGTTAGGGCTACTTCTAGTCAATTGTAAATGAAGTGAGGTGTAGAAAGGTGCCAGGATCAAGCTGGCAAGCTCGTGGCAGAGAGAGCCAGAATCCACCATTTCCCCCGTCAGATCCATATGTCAGATCCATACTGAACCTTGCAGACCCTGTGTGGAACCATCCCATACCTATGGTTCCCTGTGTGGAACCATACCATACTAAACTGCTGTAGAGAAAGAAAATAAAACCTGATACAATGAGTGTAAAAAGGCCTTAACTGTAACAACTGTGAGTAAACAGGAGAAATATTTGTGGATATTTGCCTGTATGTTGATGGTTTAATCCAAGGTTCCAGAATTCTCAGAGGTGCTCCCAGAAGGAGAGGCCAATGCAAAGAAGCTGGAGGTTATCTCCTTTCTCAGAGGGCAGTTGAAGTACAGAACTAACTCAGACTGCATTGATGGACATATTGAAAGTATTATTAGATAAGCATGTAGAAAATTAAAAACCTACCTAGAATGCCCAGATAAGTGGATAAACTTCTAGGGAATGCCTGGCTTTCTTCCATTTAATCTAATTCTAAGCTGTTTATTTGATTGCAAATATGCTTTATATGTCTGTTGGGTTTTTTTTTATGATACATTTTTATAATCCATCACCATCCTTTTTCAAGACCAGGATGGTACTCTGATAACCTGACTCTAAGTTGCAAGAAAAAGTGAGGGCAAATATTTTAGAGAATGAAACCAGTAATATAATGACAGGTGCTGGATTTGAATGCAGTACCTATAGGGAAAGAAGGATCTTGGTGCAAGGGAAATGTTCTTCTGCATGATTCACTTACCACAGGGAGAAGAGAACTACCTGGATTAAGACTTTACCAGTGCATGCAGTGACACACAGCACTGGATATTCAGAATATTCAATTTCTGCTAAGACTCCTGATTTCGCTGCTGTGTGAGTGACACACAGTTTTATACACCTTTGCATGGAACATAATCTTCTTGTGCTCATCAGAAAGCACTTTAGGGAAAAAAACCTCTTTTTGGAGCCAGAATGTCTAACCATAATTAGCTCAAGATGCACTGTGGTGTCCAGAGGGAAAAGGGGTTTGGAGCCATTTTCATTATAAAAAAGATACCTTATTAGTCCTGTGAAAATCTGCCAAGATGACAACCCTCATTGATGTGAAAATTCAGCAACTAAAGCTCTCCTACTGATTCCAAAATACGTCACAAGAGAGAAATTAAATGGGGGGGAAAAAAGGGTTTATGTTAATTTTCCTTAAGAAAGAATTCTTTACGGGTATAATCTCCTAAATAAGTAACTGCACACTTCATCCTGGCAGAGAGAGTGTGACAGTGTGCGTTTAAAGTGACATATTTCAATACTAAGGAAACAGCAACCTGTGCTGCTGACACACCTAAATCATGAGCAGCATTGCAGGCTCTAGCTAAGAGAAATGAGCCTTAGTTTTCCCTGGAGCTGCCCTTCTCCTATAGTCCCAGGGAAAGAATTTTGCTTTGGAAAGCAACAAAGCAGCTGCAGATAGTAATACAAAGTATCATTTCTCTAAATGCAGATGGCCCGGAGTGGTCCAAAGATGGGAGAGGACAGAGGGAAATAAGAGATCAGGATGAAGGAGAATCAGAAAATTACAAAATGAGACAGAAAATGTTTTTTTTCATTCAGAAGATGACCTTGTTGGTAAGAGAAGATCAGGTCTCATGAAATATTGAAGAAAGAAGTAAAAAAAAAAACTCCTGTCATGTTTCCCAAGAGTACTGGAAGCCCCTACTTTGCACTTGCTCCATGTTGCTTTTAATTCCTAATGCTCCTGCGGGGGCATCCCCTAATGAGAGAGACACACAGAGGTATCACAGGGGAAACACAAGTACAATCTGTAAAACTTTACACCTGAGGCCAATTTTAAGTACTTAGCTAAATATACATTTTGCATATTCAGTGAGTAAATTAAAATGTAAGCGTGGGATGGAAACATGATCATCCTTAGATCTGCTTTCCAAATCAGTGTTTCTGTGACTCTCCCTTTGTTACTGAATGAATGAATAGCTGCCATTTCATGAGACCTGAAAGGCCACTGTAGTTCTAAATGCAGAAATGCTTACCTGGCAGTATTGGTATGTCAGTAACCAAGGTTAGTGGCTTTAAAAAAAGCTTAAGCAAGAATCTGCAGTTCTATGACACTTCTAGTTCTGTCCTGCTCCTCCAGGTGTAAATTGTAGATTCAATATCAGCTTGGGTAGTATTTCATTTCAAATATTTTATTTTCAAATATTATTTTAAGGAATTAATTCCAAACACATTTCCTGTAGGTGCATGATGGATATGCAAACATTTCCTCATAAGCTTTTGGCTTTGGCATGATGAACATACAGAATTATTGCTTAAATAAACATGCCCTCCTAAACAAGTTTTCAACCTTTAAGGGTATATTGGAAGACACAATCATTTTTTCTGCATCCTTAACAGATCTTTATTTAAAAAAAATATATATATACCTAATCTCTCATACTATTAGGGATCATCACTGAGCTGCCTGCTTTCTTCCCCAAGATGTTGCCCAAAATTATGTTGATTCCAGCTTACTATCACCAAGACTTACTACAGGGGTCCACAGCTGATGACTCTTACAGTAAAAGTTAATTTGGAAGAAAAGAAACCCACAGATATGTTGATGGATCTTTTCAGATATTTCCATGATTAATAATTCAACAGAGGATTATTTGAGCTTCCTACAAATTTAGAAAGCTATGATGATAAATGTACCAGATTAAGGAACTGGAAAACCATAATCCTTTAGGTTTAGGGAATACATATTCCACTGCCAACATATCTCTCTTCAGAGATAGAGAGCTCAGAAATCCTCTTCAGAGGAAAAGACACTTCAGGACCCAAGTCTAATTAGTCTGTGGCCTTTTTGCCAAAACACATAACATTCAACCTTAGAGAACGAAGAGCACATGGGCACAAGACTGAAATGCTGATAACCACTGAGAAAACCATCCTTCAGTGGCACTTTGATCTCTGAGGACTAGCCTAGGACTAAAACTTACTCTGTTGCTCTTTTAATAGCCATCAGACCATATTGTCTGTCAGAAATAATACACTGCCTGCACTGAGATGTGGCCCAGTTGGTGACAGCGAATTAAATCTCACTATGTTCCCTTTACAGCTCCTTTGAGATAAAGATCTTATTATCCATTACCTCTGCCTTTGTAGAGCATGTAATTTCATATGAAATTTACTCATTTAAAGGCTAATAATATGTTTAAAGCTCTGTATTAGATGGTCTTTGGTCACTGCCAAGAGGAAATGAAGCTGGCACTGAAAGTTCATCCATGTGGATAATAAACAGAAAGAGTAAAACCAGAGTAAAGTGGTTAGTAAACAGAAAGAGTAAAACCAGAGAAAGAGTAAAACAGATTAGTCAGAATGTGGTTTATATTTGCTCTGCAACACTGAGTTCTGTAAAATAATATATACAAGCGAGAATACATTTCCATAGCAAAATGCAGCCAACAGCAGGAGACTGTATTTTAAAGAGCATAGTAAATTCTGTATTGTTTAACTTACAGATAAACTGGGGGGAAGGAGGAGAAGGAAGGAATATACTGGAATATACTCTGTCTACAGAGATGTTTCTTTTCTTACTGAAGGGGCAAAAATCATCATAATGACAGATCTGGTGCTTCCTTGTTTGTACTTAAGGATGAAAACTTGATCCATATTTTGGTTTTCTCCTTATTTTTATCATTCCTTTTCCTACCTCCATTTTTTACATCTATTTATATCTGTAAGAATATACATCATATATTCGTGTCTATATGATAGCCTTGGCAGCTTGCTCTTAAAGGAATGAACTCAAGCACTCAGTCCCATTGGCTGCTCAGAGACTTGGCAAAGGGACACCACTGCTGAGCCATTTCAGGCATTGCTCTGAGATGCTTCTCAGGCCAGCAGCTCATGGAAAGACTGAGACAGAGTCTCTCGTGGCTTGCCTAGTTTTCAAAAGACCTGGGAGAAATAAAATAAGGCAAAGAAAGAAGAGGTCATCCCATTTTGTTTGCTGGTGGAGATGAGACTACAATCTCAACATTCCTTATCTCTGCCTTATCTAATCAATGTGCATCTCTGGGTCAGGCCCAATAACGATGCAGTTTTGAGGAAGGTGTGGGGGAAGCAGGTGTGCTTCTCCAAATCCCAGGGATACTAAAGATGGCAGAGATGACAGCAAAATTCCTTCCATCCTCCCAGCCTTTCTCCACAGCCACTTCCCACACTTTTTAATCACTTCAGAAAACCTAAGGAGCAGAGTCACCCCTCCCAGTGCCCTGCCTGCCAGTTAGTTCTAATTGCCAGCACATCAATTACGATCCATTAATTTCTGGTTCCATTCCTCCCTTGTTTACCAGACATGATGTCAACCCAGTGCTGGGGTTGTATCAGTAGCTGTTTTTGTTTCCTTCAGCAAGCACCCTCTCCACCCTCTCTCACAGACCACTGTTACAGGCAAATAGGACATTCTATGAAATGTCTCTCACATAGAAATCCAGTTTACAGTCTGGTTCTAGTATGAGAGTGTCTCCTATGAATTGACCATCTTTATTTAAATGTTAAAGCTAATGCCATTACAAAGTCAAATTAGGCTGCCCTCTAGACCTGTAATAACATTTAAGTAGGAAAAGTATTATGCTCTGTGTTCACTCTGTCAACCGTGTCACTCCTGAGTGCTCCTCGTACCAAAAGTATTTCCACAAGGGCAGGATTGGTTTCATTCACCCACTGTGTGCAGCACGACAAGTCATTCTTTTCGCATTTTGCACTAATTAGAAAATAAACATGTAGTATGACAAGTTAGGTTCAAAAATCTCTGAAGGACAGACCTGCATACAGCACATCAGCTGATACTTTGTGCCCTCAGCTATGACTTATCCCTATTCTCTTAAATTACGTTCGACTGGCTGCTCAGTTCATAAAGTAAATGGACAGCTGCAGCAGAGAGCAGACATTTTAATAGCAGAGTGCTGTAGACATGGCTGCCTGCCAAAGAACACATTGTTAAAGCAAGCAGCATAAAATGAAAAATTAAGATATTGGCACCACGACCTACTGGTAAGAGCTGGCGGTCAGTAAAGGACACAGCTATAATCTAAAAGATTTCTTCCACTAGATTAAATTTAGGACAGGCAAAGCATCCTTGCTTTGGAGAAGTGTTCTGCAGTGCTGGGAACTGAGGCCAGTCTCCAAACAAACATAGAAGCCCCTGTTGCTGGCCTGGGCACCTCGGCTTCTCTGCTTGGCAACTGGCAATTCGGGACAATCTCTCTTTATAGCACAGCTGTCGCAGCTGGACATTGCAGCACTCAGATCAGCTCTGAAATGTACATTCTCAGTAATCAATACTTGTGTGCTTCATTTAATACTCTTCTTTGGCTATTGTTTATTTATTTGAAAAAACATCGACAGTTTCTTGAAATTGCCTTTTGCCTGAAACAGATGCAGAATAACAGCAGCAAGGGAAAAGAATATATTCAGATATTCCTTCCTCAGTGTCTGCCAGCGTTATCACCAGCTAACAAACACTTCATTAAAAAAAATGGTTTGGAAAAATTCTCTGCTTAAATGGCTCAGCATTCATTATTTAGGATTTCCAAGCATAAGAGTGCACATCCCTTGCTCTGGGTGCATACACTGTGCTCCAGTCTTTGCTTACTTATCATCATGTGCTGTTAACAGTGCCGTGATTTTTTTCCTGCTGTCCTATACAATGACTATGGTATAGCCTGTGGTGTGTCTTTATTCCTCTCAGTAATTCTTCTGTCACTGTGACCTACTGCCTCCTCTTTGACTCCAATTTCTTTGCAGAGTTTTACTCCACAGACACATTTAAATAGCTTGTCAGCATCTCTATGCCATCCCATTTATTTCTGGCCTGAGAGTACTCTTTCCTTTGGAGCAATTTGGAGCTGAACAATTAAGCAAACAGCTAAAATTGAGATGATGAGACTCTTCAACAATATCTAACAGGACCTGTGACAATATTACAGTATAAGTTGAAATATTTTTTTGCTTAATTGTTTATATAGAGTCTGTCTAGGAGTATTCCCAGTGATCCCCGGAGAGCACAGCTAAGAATTGGTAGGCCTTCTCAACCTGTGGCTGTTCACAAGCAACAGGCAATAGTATCTTTACATTATCTTAATTAATTAATTAATTAATCTTAACAGATTACATTATTTGCAATCACTTAGCCAAAACCAAAGGTATGAAATACAGCCCGTGTGTAAAATCTTGTCAGCTCAGTGCAGCGAGATTTTTGTCCACAACACAGAACAGCTCAGAAATTTCTAAGGTGAATCATCAAGAGCATCCTTCAGTGAATTTTTATAATAAAGCAGGAGCATTACTAATGCTTTCAAGATTTACAAGGTGCGTAGGAACTGAGCCTGAACATCTCCAGCACAGTATTCATTATTCATCCATGTTAGCCAAGCAGAGCTCAGCCTTCCCTGTGCTGCACGGGGCAAGCAAGCAGTGTGTGATTATCCAGAAAGCCAGAGCCAGCCCTGCCACGTGAGGTGATGAGAACAGGGAGAGAGAAGGACAGCTCTGCTCAACCACGTGATGCCAAACACGTCCCAGGACGTGGGAGTTCTTGTGCCACATCCCGCTGCACTCACATGGGAGAGCAGGAGGTTATACCTCCCTTGGGATTTTTTTCTTTCCTCTTTACCCCACCTAAACCCAGCACATTTACCTGTAGGTTCAGACCATCTCATTACAATTCCTACACTTAAAGGTTAGGATTTTAATGTGAGGTGTTTCTCTGACCTTGCTCCAGATTATTTTTACACACCAGGAATGAATTACTATTATGAATAATGGTGTTTTCAGGTATTTTGGGTTAGGAAGCTATACAGAAAGCTCGGGAAACTAGCTGCTTTTCAGTGGCTTAATAGAAGCACTTAATAGAAGCAGATGAAAACAGGAAAAAAAATCCTTTTTCACATTATATATTTTAACAAGAAAGCATGTGATGTTTGTACCATTATCTAAACTTTCTTATACAAATCATCTCCACAGGGCATGAAATGAAGAGTCGTAGTTTCATTCTCCTAAGCTTCCTCCATGACAATTTCAGTTTGGATAACCCAGTGTCTCACACCCTAATCAAAAGGTGTTTTAAAATGCAAGTGTCTAACACACATAATCAGATATAGGTGTTTTATAACTGCATCCATAGGGATTTTTTTTGGGCTTATCCACACTGGCCCTAATTGATTGTGGCTGTCCCCTCACTTCATTTTAGAACAGTCAGATAAGCTGGGTCAATTTCTTGCTAGAAAATTGAATTACATTTGCATTATGTTAACACAGGGTGACGAAATAGGCTGGATATAAGGAAAGGTTAAAATCAGGCTCGGAAAAATCAGTCTGACCCTGCTTATACACAACTTCCTTGTCCTGGGCCGTACCACTCAGGGTTACTACAAACACAGATATTAAGCCTCCTTCCATAAGGAGGCCTGAAAAAGTGGGACAACTGAGCAGCTTAACATCACTCTCACACAATGTGGAGACTAATCTCTCCTGTCTTTATTCAGGACGCTCCTTCTCCAGGTTCTCTGCCGACACCTTCCCCTCAGCCCTGTCTGGGTGAGGGAAGATCTGGGTCCCGCAGCGATTGAGGTCACTGGGGCAGCTACACAAGCGCCAGGCTGCAAACTGCAGGCGCCTGCTCCTGATGCAGCCCAGCCACAGACACTGACTGGGGGCTGACCCACGCAGGCTCCCAGCTGAGACACACATCCCCACAGGTGCCCCAGGGCCACAGAGCTTCTCACTGATCCTCAGCTCTGCGAGAGTGAGGCCTTAAATGGCTACCTACAAACAGAGACTAGACAGGAATAAAGGAATAAAGGAATAAAGGAGGGATTTATTTAAAAGGCCTTCAGAGGTACACTCTGGGCTCCAGAGGCTCCTGCCTCAGTGCATCCCAAAATGGACAATGACAGCTCACGAGTTCTTCACACTCTGATATCAGCACAAATTCACCAAGCAGAACCCAGCCAAGGATGGAATTTCCCCAAGCTTTCCCCCTCTCCCCAAGATGAAGGTTTGCAGTTGTTGGGCCCAGGAGGGTCTGGGTGTCCTTGGAGAGCGAGCTGGAGAGGCTTTGTTATGTCTGTGTGAGCATGAGAGAACAGCACTGAACGAGCTCCAGGGAACTGCAGAGTTACACTGGGCACTGCAGGATTGGAAAAATATAAAAGTTAAAACCTAAGGCATCAAGAGCAAGAAGCTTTAAGCATCATTTCTCACTAGGATCTCTGAACAGAGAAACGCCTCTGCCCGTAGTTAAGTGGCGACATTAAACAGGCTACAACAACACATTCCACTCTGAGAACTGCATGGAACAGGATAAGTTTAATCGGGAGATGAAGTTTGAAGGCTAATATGAATAATCTTTATCCCAACGTCTCCTACATGCATTTTTGCTGATAAAGTTGAGCTATAAATACAAAAGGCAATTTTAAGGAGAAAAACTTAAAACCCAGTTATAAATTAGTGAAGCTGGAGTCAAATGTAATAGTAATGAGTGCAATAAAAAAAATGCCAATTTGTTGCATCTTCATAGAGACGAGAGTCTCAGAGTAATAAAAGTAATGTACATGCTTAAGTATGATCAAGGTTAAATTGACACCAAGGCTCATTTATTACAGCTCCTCTGCCTTCTGAAATCCTCTCTTAAATCTTAAGGCTTCAGTGACATCTGCTGTTGAAGACCTATTTAATTAATTAGTTGTAATTTAACAGATATTCCCTCTAAGTGAATTCTTCTTCTATGGAGTTTCTACTATTCAATTATATTTCCAAAGATTTCTACCACAACGTTTTAATCTGATCAATAAAACACTGAAACCGTGCTATTTTGTTGCCATGTTCATCCAACAAGGTGTTAAACCACTCTTGCCTTTTTAAAGCAACAGAATCTTTCTCCCTGCCTTGCTCCTGCCCTCCCTTCCAATTTTAATATATGGAAATTGCATGAGCTCATGTTTAACTGCCAATGAATATATTCTCAATGTGTTTGAATCTGTTGGTGGAATACCAAGATGGAGTTTATGATCAAAAAGCAGCCTTGACAAGAGGAAACATGATCCTAAAGCTTTGTAAACTAATGCTTCTGTGCTCTCACAGTAGCCTTTAGGAGCAAAAAAGAGGAATTAATCTGTGATTCCCATTCATGTGTGACTTTAATGCTTCCAGGAGCAGAACAGAAAGCCTTTAGTCCAAGCAGTTCAAGAAGTGCTTAAAGCAAGGTTAAAAGTCTGGTTCTTCACCTCAGGGCAGAGACAGAATTATTCAGAGCTGAACTCCTGGCACTGCAGGTCACACGTGCAGTTATGGGATATGGTAATTTCTATCCTGGATAAAAGGTGTTGTGTCAACATAATACTCCAATAAGAAAATATGGCCTAGCAATAGACAGGCTGCTGCTATTTAGTTGCATTTTTTTCTTGTCATTCTGACAAAGAACCCTTTGTCACATTCAAATTAATGGCCTGTGGTGCACTGGAGTTAATGCACAGAGTCGGGGTCCAGAATTTTGCACCCTGCTCCTGCTATACAATTTGCTGCATGATCTTGTGCATAAGGCACAAAGCCAAATCTTCAGAAGCATGCAACATTTCTGGATGTTACACTTCAGATAAGCAGATTTATCTTGCAGAAGTGTCCCCAGAGCAGCAACAGAAGCGACTGGGACATGGGAATGGTCTGCACCCAGGAAGCCCTTCAGACCCAGGTCTGCCAAGCTGCTCACCCAGAAATGGAAGTGCTCAGCATTAAAGCACCCCTTGGAAATACAAATCTCCTGTCCCCTTTCACAGAGGTGCTATGCTTGACACAGGAATTCCTGTGTTTGACACAGGAATTCCCCCTTGTTTGGGCCCTGTTTGTTGGTGTTACTGTTGCCTTTCCCTGGTCTTAAAATTAAAACCAAAACACAGTTTATGGGGAAAAGGGGTTTTTACCTCGGTATTTATTTCAGGATCCTTGGATGCAGCACTGCATCCAGGTGGAATGCCCTGAAATGCACACACTGCCCCCACACACCGAAATGTACACAATTATAGGCCTTGCTAATTAGCATAGCTATCAAAGATTCCCCAATGAGAGGCTGGAGTGAACCCCTCGTTCTGAGGAACCTTCCCCCTGGCTGGGCCTGTCTGAGCTTACAGAATGTGCTCTGGAGAGGCCCTTGGTGTCTGGGGCTCCCAGGGTGTTTGGTCTCCTGGTTTAACAGTGCCGTGGGTCTGAGCTGAGTTATCAGGCTTGGAAAATTACAAGTGTGTGGGCTAAAAGCACTAAGAATACATAAAAACTATTTAAAAAGAGTATATGAGAGGGTTATAAAAGAAAAAGCAAAAAATCATCCTGGCATCATTACTGAGCTTTCAATTAATACGAAGTAAAATCTGATGTAAAACCTGAACTACCACAGCCCAAAGCAGAAAGGTACTTTTAAATTTTATTTCATCAAAGCATTCCACAGGTTACAAGTGACACTTGAAGGAGGAGAAAGCAGCCAAGGGGAAACCTGCCACTGCCCCACCAGACTTTCGGTCCTCCATGTCACTGTAAGCCAGTGGAATTTAAACAGTTACTAAGCATGGGATTGTATTATTTATTTCTAATCTCTTTTAAACTGTGGCTGTGACTGAAATATCCTTTCTCTTGAGCATTTTGACCTTGGATACAGCTGTAGTAAACAGAACTAGTTCAATTTAATGTTTTTCCTCATTGGAAGCGATCCAGGTCCAAGTTTAGCACCATTTGGAGATGCTTAAGGGTTCCTGTACAGCTGCCTAGGCAGAGCAGGGTCCAAGGGTGTGAAAAATAATTGACTGAGGAAGAGAGACCTCTCTACCAAAGAGGTAAGCATCAGCAATCCATAAATTTAAAGAACATAACTAAGTGGGGTAGGGAATCTAAACTCCACTTTAGCTAATTATTTTAGAAAAAAAATGATGAAGAGTGTAGAAATACATAGAAAAAAATAAAAGGGAAAAAGCAAAAGAGAAGTCTCTGTCTTCCCAAACTGTTTTTACAATGTTCTTTAAAGTTGGCTACATTATACATTGCTATATATTATTTCATTTAAAAGCTGTGTTTTTCATAAGACCTTTTGCCAACACTTATCAACTGAAAAAAGCTGCTTTAATATGGAAAGCTTACTCCAAGGTTATTTCCCTATTTTTGGAATCAAAACCACACAAGTGTTGTACCAGTGAGAGGTTTCTCTTGCACAAAATAAGGAAATATTGCTCAGTTTATATTTTGAACCTTGTCACTTCTTTAATAAAGTACTGATTGCATTTTTACTTATTTGTATTTCTATTAGGTTTCTTAAGCCATAAAATACAAAAAACTACAAAGTTGTATTTCAAAAAAAGATTTCTTATTCTCTAATGAAACATTCTTATTCTCAATTAAGTATTATATTCTAACATATAAGGTCTAATTACAAATATTCTATTAGCATTATTTAACATTCTGCTAAGTCATATGATACATTAGCCAGGAAATTTTCTTCAACATTTGGACTGTATGAAAAAGTCTTCCATAAAGGATTTATTTTTCCGTTTCAACAGAAGTGGGCTATGGGTAATAATACACACCTCTTCTAAAATTCCTGATACTCCAAAATAGCATATAGATCCCCAAAAACCCCATATTTCAGTTTATATGGCAGTAGACTTTCATTACCAAATAATTTACAGTGAGTTTAAGTCAAACTTTTCAATATATGTTCTTCTTTAAGTAACTTCCATTAGCAATGAGACTTTCATCCATAAGTGGAATACTCAAACACAAAGTCTCTGATTATCACCAAGACCTTGACTGCTAATTGCACATTTTCATAAAAGTGAAACATTCCAAGGTTGACTTGCAAAAGCCACTGCAAGACTGTAACACTTCCTTCCTTGCTTCCATTTGTTCAGGACCCCAGGGGACCCCAGCTGGGAGTCCCTGGTGACAGCTCTTCATCACATCCCTGATTTCCTGTCCCCCACAACCAGGCACAAAGGAACCCAGGCTGCTTTAGTCCTTGCTAAGAGGTCAGAGTGCAGTAGGACACAGTCCCCTGAAAGCTGGGAAGGTGCTGAATGCAGAGATGGGTAAAACTTGAAATACCCTGTTTTGTCAGGTTTGTCATGAGCCCTTTCCCATATTTACCCAGCTGGTTTAGACATTCCTTCCCCCTTTCTGCATCTGCTGTAGCTGATGTGAAAAGCTTCCATTTGCTTTTCTGTTTCCTTGAAGTTATGGCCCAAAGTTATCATCTCCTTTGAAACGGCTTAAACACTCTTTTTCAGTCCTTTGGCTTGCAAAAATGGCCAGAAATATGAGATCAGAGGGGAAACTGCTGTGCCAATACCTGTTCAAGCCCAAGACCACCCAAAACAATCCAGGAGTTTGAGTAATGAAGCCTGGCGTTTTCATTTAAATGAACTGTTAGTTCTATTACTTGCAAGCGAGTATGAAATAATACTCAGCTGAAGTTTCCAGCTAACACATTTATGACAATCCTGAGCAAAAATTTACCCAAACATTACCATGACCTAAAGGAGAACTAAAATGATTGCCCTGCAGAAGCCCAGCTCACTCCCATTCGTGAGACAGACTGAAGTTTGAAACACCACAGTCCTAGAAACACCCTTGAGCACACTTCTTGAAAAGGCTGGAAGGAACAGATGGCTTTTGAACCCTGATGCTATTGGTGCTGTCGGCATGATGGAGCACTGTATTCTCATTTGTACTGATTGGGGTCAAATCAGCTCGAGCCTGTAATTTACCCTAACCACTGAGTCCTTTTTTCTAATTAGAATATCTGTCATTACCTATTCCTACCGTAATGATAACCTACTGAACTCTAATGAATCAATCCCATCTGCCTTGCTGTGTGGATCCTCAGCCATTTCACTGCTCAGAACCAAAAGAATTCACCGTGGCACACAAGCCAGCAATCACAAGTGCTGCTCCTTGCACTGGGATGTAAATGGAGCAGTTATCCTGGGCTGGGCTGTGATTTTCTGCAGGATTTTATTATTGAAGAGTTTGTAAGGTCATTCCCACGAGAACCTTTGGCAGCCTGCACAACTAAACATGAAATACAAAAGCACAGGCGCTGTTCTTCAGCCCAGAATTGATGGCCTTGTGTGAAGGAGAGAGATGAAGGGCACCAAACAGCTGCAGTCCACCCAAACATCAAACTTTAAACTCCAGTCAGTTCATACATGACAGACTGAATTCTCCCAGCTTTGACACCTGGGTTAGATCAGAGGCATCTGAGCATCACCCCACAGGTAACAGATGTGATCGTGGCAGCTGTTACACAGTGATGTTCAGAGCCCTCACAGCAATTCTGTCCTGGAACTTTGCTGGAATAGTTCATTTTATCCTACCAAAGATGCCTTCCAGGCAGGAGCCCTTTGGAAGGCCCACGTGCCACTTGTTAAGCTCAAAAACAATTTGGAAACTGCTGCTTATTTAAAGAGGATTTAACTACTGATTCCAGCTCATTCTGCCATGGACAGGAGCATTTTGCAGGATAAAAAGGACAACAGCAGTTAGATTACTAACATGGCATCCGGTTTAAAAACAGTTTTCTACATTTTGGGGGAGAAGAGATTTTCTGTATTTTTTCCCCCATAATTGTGCATATTCAATATAATTTATTGACTTATAATTTTTCCCTTCATGCTTTTCTTCTTGCTTTCATGCGCAACTTGCTCTTTCTGTAGTTGTGTTGAAAAAGCTCAGGAATTAAACAAATGGATTCAAAATTTCTAGAAACAATTGTGTGATCAAATACACATTTGATCCCTGTGCTGACTACAGTGCAGGAGGCTACATTTTTCTGGATGAGGTCTGCTCATCCCCATGAGCATTNTTGACTTATAATTTTTCCCTTCATTGGAAAAATTTTCCCTCAGGGAAAAATTATAAAAATTCCCTTCATCCCCATGAGCATGTTTTGGACTAGAACATTACCAGCAGCCACAACAGGAGAGTTTTAGGGCATCTGGAGACCATGGCCATGGTTCCTGAACCCAAGGCACTGGGCACACATTTGCCCCTGAATGGCTGGCATAGAAATCACACAGATCCTTCTAAATTATGCTTTTAGAGTTTTGCCCATAAGTCATATTTTACTGTAAAACTGTACAGCAGCTGTAGAGGTACAGGGCAGTAACCTGAACTGGGAAAATGATTGATAGGAAAATTTAGAAATAACCCTTATCCTTTACATTATCCATTAACCCAGAAAAAAATCCTTATCCATTTACTCAGAGCAGATCCCAGGTGTCTGAATGAGTTACAACAGCGCAGCAGAGCTGCACAGAAGTTTCTTACTTGTGCACATCAGCAGTGGCAGAAAAAATCTGCTCTGATCAGCCCCACAAGACCTTTATGAGAATATTCTCTTTCCTCATGAGGATGTTCTGTGACACACAGCCTAGTTATGCTGGCAGGAAGATTTGAAGTCTCGAGACTGGCTGCTCTGGGTTGGCCTGCAATTATCCTGGTGGATGTGAGAGAGGATTGATTAAATTGTTACATTCTTTTGGCTAAAACACAGTTGGGCTGACTTTATGTGCAGCTCCAGAGCGAAAAGAGATGCTTCTAGCTTCTCAAGTTCATCATAATTCACCCTAAATTAATCACCTCTATCATTTCCCAAGAGAAAGGCTTAGGAACATTTGGCATGTGAGAAGTTTTCTGACCAACTCTGTTTCGCTAGATCTTTGCAAGAAACTCAAATGTAATTTTCAGGTCCAGATATTTGTTTCTGGAGGATGAGGAACAAAAGGCTTGTTTCTGGATTTCTCCACTGCCAGTGGATCTGTGTTCTGTGGATCTCAGTGATCTGCCAATAAAACACAGATGCAGCAACAACCCTCAGATATTTTGTCAGGATCAGACTGAGGAACAAGTGGAATTCTGTAGTGACAGATTCCACACCAAGTTCTCCAGAAGGGATGCAGCAGGGATGAATTTTTATAGGGAGGGATATTAGAGCAGTGTTGTCCAGCTGGCCTGAGGCCCTCCTGGGTCCCAGAAGCCCAATGGCAGCAGCAGCACCAGTGTCCCATTAGTATTAATTATGAAAAGAACAAGTTGCTTTCTAACAGCTTGATACATTATTGTCTTTCTAATCTTTCTAATCTGGAGTTAGCAAAGGAATAGATGTCAGCTCTGATACAACCTCAGGACAGGATTTAGTGATGCCTGTTGGCTTCTTACACAACTGCACCAACCAGCCAGAGTTCAGGAAGTGTTTGGACAATGCTGTAAGGCACAGGGTGTGACTCTTGGAGCCAGGAATTGGACTTGATGGTCCTTGTGGGTCCCTTCCAGCTCAGAATATTCTGTGATGTGAACTGAACAGCAGGCTTTGCCTGGGACTTGAACACTATGTTACACTTTTTCATTTCTTGGCTTCTCTGAGATTTAAAAATTCAAAATCTGTGCTTAACTATTACCTATAATAGAATCCAGCTCTGTTAACTGTACTGTAAGCAAATACATTCAAGTTCACAGAATAATTACCATATGACTTAAAATAAAACTTGACCTATACTTACTTAATCATATAATGGAAATCTCATTGTACTGGTACATCATGTATTTATACTTCTCAAACTTCTACATAAAATCAACATTTTATATAGGGCTGAACTATTTTATTTATATTGGCTATTTGATACCATAACTAGGACTAATTCAGACAGAGAATTACCACACTGCACCCTCTAAAATAAACAAACAAACCAACCTAAAAACAACAACAACAACAACAACAACAACAACAACAACACAAAACAAACTCACTGAAAGAAAACAAGATCCGAGTTTCTCTGGTGGGTTGACTCAGGATGGATATGAGGTGCCCACTAAAGTCCTTATTTGAAAAATATTAACGAGTTATTTCACCATAACTGCTACTGCTATAATTACACATATTATTCTCCCTTGTCTATCAATAACTCACCTATGCTTATAATATTTCTGCTTCATCTTGACAGAAACATAGATACTAACTTACTATTTTTGCATTACCTTACTAATGTAGAGCTTGTAATCACTAAACACAGTCAATGTAAACACTGAAAACAGTCAATGTGTGCTTGACAGCAGTGCCAGATAGCATGGAGTAAATTCAATTCAGCCAGTTGCTCTGGAGAAAGAGCTTCAGGCTCTTGGCAAATATTCTGGCACCAATGACGAAAAAAGGCAAATTCAGTGCGGTCTGGAGGTACAGATTTGCATGATTCCAGCTTGATATACTGCTTCAAGCTGCCCAAGCAGAACTGGAATAGCTTTCAGGGTCTGTCTTCATGGTGTTAGAATGGCAATAACAGGGGTTTCTCTAATGTTTTACCCAAAGCTACAGAGCTACAGTTTTCAGAGGAGCCTATGAAAACAAAGCATAGTGGAACCTATCTATGGACACTTACTGAAATCCCTTGCAAAACCAAAGCTTTAGGTAACAAATAAGACCTGGAAAACCTTCCTGCAAAAGTAAGAAATCCTATCCTAATTCTTCCCCCACTAATGTCCAGACAGTTTGATGTATAACCTTAGAAAGGAAGCACTATTAGCATAGTGTGGAGCTGCAAGTGTCTGCAATTACTTCCAGTATGAGCATGGACAAACATTTTGCAAGCAAACCCAAGGGCACACTTATACTGCAAAAGCTTTTACCTCCCATCAGCTTCAGGAATACTCCTGATGCTTCCCTCAATGTCAATTCCAGTAAGACTCTTTGTTTTCACACTTTTCAATTACCACAGCTGCCTATTGAAGTGCAGAGCACAAACTTTTCCTTCTAGGCCACGGCAATGAATGTTTACGGAAGGTCTAAACTATTGTTTACAGTAGTATTTGCTTATGAAAGTGAAAACAGAGTTTAAGTTCACCAAGTCAAGCTCTGCAGTGCTGCCTGTGCGTTGTTCACCATTGGTACATTCTGTCCTTGGCAGGGAGCTCCTCTTGTACCATCAAAAGAGCAGGAAAAGCTTCTCCATGTGCTACCAGAGCCACATGGGTTAATGGAATGGGCCAGGGAATTGATTTGTCTGCAGTGATACAGCAGAATGATGCACCACAGGATGACACTGCAGAATGAGGGAGTTGCACCCCAAGGGATCCAAGAGGAATTTTCCTGGTATCTGAGCACTCAGTATAGCCATCTAAAATAGATATTAATGTGCTTATGAGACAGAAATGGACCTGTATAAGGGCATCCAGAAAATTCTGCATCAATAAAATGTTTGCCACACAGAAGTTTAACTTGCAAATGCTACAGAATTTTCCTTATATTTAATACAAGAGACAACAGCTAGAGGACATTTATAGAAAACTAATCAGAGTTCCCCCCCACCCCAGTCTGTAACAGCACTACTGGCTGCAAGCTGGAATGCATTCAGCTCAAACACTGCTTGATCCAATTTCATAAACCAGCTTCTCTTTTTTTCTCTTTGGTCCATTGTATGTAAATAGCTTGAAAATTCGAGAAGCTACCTCAAATTGGATCAATGGCCTAATCTCTTGGGCTTTTGGCTCTTACCATCATCATAATTATGGCAGTAATAACAACAATCAGAACACTAATGACAGTCATTTCTGCAAAGCCTTTACCCTGTGGCATCCTAAAATCTCTGTGGTCTGAAACGAGAGCGCTCACAAGGCCAGCTGTGGGAAGGCAAGGACACAGCCGTCTTCCAGGGACCTGGCCAGCTGCACAAGGGTCATTTATTTTTTTGTCTTAGTCATTTGTTTATCAGTCTGGCAGCTTCCAAGCCAGCAGAGAAACAGGCTGCTTGTGCTAGAAGCCTGAGCCTATCCACTCCAGAATCTTACATGTGCTACTTTCTTCATCTGGCTATGGGGGCTGTCCTTTCTGAGACACCGTGTTCAGGAAGAACACAGTGGATGCTGAAGTTTCCTCCTGACCATCCAAAGAAAGAGCAAGGAGGGCAGTTTCTGCCCAGTAGCCTCATGTGGATACTGAGTATATTGCTGCCCTGTGAAGGCACTTGGCCTCCCAAGGGTTACTTCCCAAGGGCACTGTGCGGCTCTGGAGGAGAGCAGAGCATTAGGGCTGCTTCACCCAAGGCCACAAAGCAGATTAAAGCTCCCTCTCCTTCCCCAAAGCACCCTCGATTAGTTTAAGCCTGGCTACAGGCAGTATGAGGAATACATTGCAGGGTTAACTCTGCCAAGCGTAGGACAGCTCATGGCAGTTGTTTGAAAATACCCAAACATCAAATCCAGCCTAAACAAAAGGGAAGAGAAAATTCAAGGAGAGAAGGAAAAAAGTTTCAGCAGTTAGCACATGAACAGAGCATGCTGTGCATCTGCTCTTCAGTTACTGCAATGACATTTGTAGCTAAATTGCCAGATCTAAATGGTGATGCAGTAATTATAGTTTAGGAGCTTTTTCTATTCAGAATAGCCATTTTCTTCCTTTCATAACTGTCTCAAGCTGTACAATAGCCTGAAGTAGATCGTGTAAGTTCTAGCCCAGAAACACTAAATGAATGGCATAGACATTTTTAATTAGGTGAGAAAAAAAAGTTTAATTTTAAAGTACCCCTTGCCTCATGCTCCTCTTGGTACATCCATCTACCTAACCCAGATCTGCCTCTTCCTAGCTCATAGGCCTGCTCATGGCAGCACCTAGGGATGGGAGATTAACACTCCTCACTGCACCCAAGGCCTTTTCCCTTGCATACAGGGAGTTTTTAATGACCATCCTGATCACTGTTGCCTTTCCCTGGTCTTAAAATTGAAACCAAAACACAGTTTATGGGGAAAAGGGGTTTTTACCTCGGTATTTATTTCAGGATCCTTGGATGCAGCACTTCATCCAGGTGGAATGCCCCAAAATGCACAAACTGCCCCCACACACCGAAATGTACACAATTATAGACTTTGCAAATTAGCATCTCTATCAAAGATTCCCCAATGAGAGGCTCCAGTGAACCCCTCGTTCTGAGGAACCTTCCCCCTGGCTGGGCCTGTCTGAGTTTACAGAATGTGCTCTGGAGAGGCCCTTGGTGTCTGGGGCTCCCAGGGTGTTTGGTCTCCTGGTTTAACAGTGCCGTGGGGCTGAGCTGAGTTATCAGGCTTGGAAAATTACAAGTGTGTGGGCTAAAAGCACTAAGAATACATAAAAACTATTTAAAAAGAGTATATGAGAGGGGTATAAAAGAAAAAGCAAAAAATCATCCTGGCATCATCACAAACAGCAGGAATCAGTGTGGGACATTTTTATAGACTGCCCTACAAACATGGGGCACTGGTGGAATGTGGAGGTTTTGGAGATTTCTGGATGAGTCACTTCTTTCTCTGTGTTTTCCCAGTCACAAGTGCTTCAAGGACAGAGGATTTTTCCTCACCTGACAGATAAGCTGCATCAACACCTGGTGCTGCGACGGAGTTTATGTGCAGAGGGATGGCAGAATATATAAATCCTTGGCACTCAGAGACACTAGAGCACCAGAGAGCTCCCATAATCTGCATATCCTGAGACAGAGACTGCACCTGCAGCAGCAGGGACACAACCCGGGCTGCCCTTGCTGGACACCTCACACCGAGGGCAGGTTTGCCCCACAGGAGCTGGGGAAGCCCTGGGGCCAGCTGGCCCCAGAACAGCTCAGTGCCTGCCAGGTCCCCCTGCTCAATCTGACCCTACCCTGACACTGTTAAGGCCTGTAATTTATACCTGCCGGTGTACAGGCTTCCAGCCCGAGTGATTAACCCCAATTCCTTGTGCTGGAAGCTGCCGGAGAGCAAAGCACAGCTGCCCTTGTGCCAGGAGCCGTGAGGAGCTGGTGGTGCAGCCCCTGCACAGGCAGAACGACAGCTGGAGCCCATTCCCACATCACCTTCGGGAAACCTACTCACTGATGTACTCCTTCACTGCTTGCCTTCCTTCACTGCTTGCCTTCCTTCCTTCCTTCCTTCCTTCCTTCCTTCCTTCCTTCCTTCCTTCCTTCCTTCCTCTCT
>VZRF01003549.1:60628-125302 GCA_013396875.1 Vireo altiloquus | reverse complement strand
CCTTCCTTCCTTCCTTCCTTCCATCCTTTCCTTCCTTCCTTCCTTCCAGCTCTGCTACAATCAAAGCCCTACCCAGACCTCCTGAAGTCAATGGAAGATTCCCATCAAAGCAATAACTTTGAAGTTTTTTTTTCTTCCCCATAGTCAATTTATATTTGAATTAACATCACAAATTTTCTACTGCATTAATTCAATCATTTAAGTCCTTTTATGCAGTTCAGTAATTAATTTCAATTCTCAGTAAGGGCTTTCATTAAAGCATTTGTATTGTTGAAACCTTATTTCTACAAAAGAATGAGGTGTTCTCTGGAAAGATGTTTAAATGGTTCCTCAATTTTAAATAAAGTTACAGTGTGATTGCAATTACTCACTCTCTACTATTCAATTTAAGTTTCATGATGTTTCCAGGCCCATATCTAAAATTAAAATGAAGGCTGGCTTCTTTCACAAGCTCATACAGGAACTGCTTTGTTGCTGGCTCCTTAGTAGCCAGTTGTTTTAATTTGAATTCACATTGCACACATAAACCTATAACAAAATAATTTAACAAACTGGGATGCTCTACTTAATAATTTCACATTTTAAAATAAAGTACAGGTGACTGCCAACATTTTTTTAAATTTTATATTGCCTCAGCAGCATGGGATTTAATTATTCTATTGAGTTTTATAGATAATTGGAATATTTTTTTGTTCCCTTTTTCTTACATGCCTATGAGGCACTGACCAGCACTATAGCATTTTATGCACATGTATCAAAGGCTGTGAAAAAACAGAATGTGAGTTCTCCAGGCTCCACACAGGTAAAGGAGCAGGGAAAAGAGGTTGCCTCGTAAAACCTTTGTGCTTTGAAGTTGTTTTTACAAACCTGGTCTTAATCCAGGTTCTACACAGCCAGTACAAACTGGAACCAGCCTGGGGCCTCTCAGCATCTACTCTGCTCCTTCTGTGCTCTAAGGGGGTAAAGAACAGCAGGAAATTGTGTTGACTTCCACCCTCCCTCCTGTACCTTCCATCCTGCCTGCCCAAGGCTGGCCTCAGAGATGCTCACTCTGTGCCTTAATTGCAGCTCCAGGCCTTCTCTGTTCTTCACAAATCCTCTACACCTCCTGTGAGATCAATGAGAGGGAGCCGTTAAAAAACAGAAGAAAGCAAGCAAAAAAGAAAGCAACAACTCTGCCCTAAGGTATGGGATGGGGGAAAAGGGGCCCATTCCTGAGGGCCAGTGCTGACCTGAGCAGCAGCACCCTCTCCTGAGCCCAGGGCTGGATGATGGGGGGGGAAGCAGTAAGTGTGGTGTGGGGAGCTGTGGGAAGTGATGCAGTGTCTGAGTATGGACTCCCTACCCTCAAGGCAAAGAGTAGGGCTTGATCTCTCTCTGCACAAATGGCGTTGCTCTGTCCAGACTCTGGAGAACTGGGATAAGTCTTCATGCTTATTAATTAACTTCCAGTGTTGCTTTTCAGAAGCAAGCAATTTTTTTTTTCCTAGAGAAAGAGCGGAACAGGTATTTATTCTGTAAGAACAAACACGATTTTTTTGTCTGTGTTTTGAGAAGGAATAAAAGGGCAGCAGTAAACAGCAAAGCTTCAGCCTGAATAAGCAGCTGTGCTGCTGCCTCCAGCCAGCAGTGTGCTCATTTCAGCAGCTGCATGGCATAAACAGAAGCTGCTCCCTCTTATCTCCCACCTAAATCCCGGCCTGTGGGGTTTAACCCCATAAAAATGCTGTGCTGTTCCTTTAGGGGAAAGTGATTGTTTCCTCCATGAAATGCCCCCAGCCACATAAACAAGACACTAAATCACCAGAACTAGTATAGCTTCCTCTTCTGTACACACTGAGAGTGCCTGGGGTCTCTGCTGGGGGCTGGAAAAGGGAGCCTGACCTGCCAACTTATCCCAGTGTGTGTGATGCCTTAAATGGCTACCTACAAACAGAGACTAGACAGGAATAAAGGAATAAAGGAGGGATTTATTTGAAAGGCCTTCAGAGGTNCAGTGTGAGCATGAGAGAACAGCACTGAACGAGCTCCAGGGAACTGCAGAGTTACACTGGGCACTGCAGGATTAGAAAAATATAAAAGTTAAAACCTAAGGCATTATGTGAGCCCTCGACAGGGAGCTGTGGGCCACAGGGTGAATCAAAGAAGGGCTTCAAGACAGAGCAGGGTTTTCCCTGCAGAAGCCTCACATCATCAGTGCTGATGGAAAAGGACGGTGGCTTGATACTGCAGAAGCAACTAGAACTCCAGCAGAAGATTTTTACAAAGTCTTTAGCATTACACCAACAAAATAAAATACAAAATATTACTTCTAACACTTACTAATTAAGAGAAATATGCACAATATTCCAGATGCAAAACAAAAAGTGTCCAGAACAGTTTGCATTCCTTTATGCTAAATAAAATCTTTTCACACATAAAAAAAGCATTTTCTAGATATAATTTACACAGTCATCTCCCATGTCTCCCATAAATTTCTTTCCAGGTTTTGTTAAAGGAAAAGGTTTATTGGATACCCAAATCTGTATGAATTGTTTCTGGGAGTTTCCCAGGGAGGTGTACAGAAAAGAAATGAAATGTAGAAGTGCCTATTGTGGAGTCTTTGCAATGTCTTCCTAATGAAGGGAGCTGTTTAACAGCATGCAGTGTGATGGGGTTTTACTGCCTGTAGGAACAGGAGTGTTAAGTTCTTCTTCAAGAGGACAGAGTCTGCAGGGCACCTGACACTACATCCCCAACACAGTAATAAGGTCACCCTAATAATACCAAAAATACTTTATAAGGTGAGGAAGTTTACATGAGAAAAAATGAAAATGAAAATGAAGTTGGAGCGGCTTCCTTTCTCCCATCTGCTGAATTAATGATATTTCAGAGTATTGAATAATGCCTTTCAATCAAAAGTTGAGGCATAAACTGCGAAAGCTTCTTTTACTAGCAAATCCCAAGAGACTATTCACACATTCTCTTCTCTGTGCGGCAATCTATTGCTTTAAAATCTGACAGTGTTTTTTCAAATTGGGAAATCATAGCAAAAATAGAGGTTAGAAGTATTTCCAGATGCAGCCTTGTAATTAGCATCAACAGCTACTCAGAGCATTTTGCTAATTATGTCACCCAAATACATGCAAATAATATGAAAAATGGTGGGGGGGACACATTCTTAGCTGCCTTTACAGCACAAGGAGATTATCCAATTAGACTAAGAGCTGCCTCTGGGCTAATCCCTGCCTGGATGCTCAAGACAGCCAGGCATTTTTAGAAACATTACTGATTGTCTGGAACTGTAATTTAGCTGTGAGGCCGCATGGATTTTAAGGCCAGGGATGGGGAGAACTCCCCATCCAGCCAGGATGTGAAGGTAGGTGCTACAGAAAAAGCTTTCCAGTATGGAGAGCTGGTGAAACAGGAGCTTCAGGGGGATTTGTAACATGATAGCAAGCTTTTTACCTTCATGTCACTGGTTCAAACCCATCCAGATGGGAACTGAAAGTAACCAGAGCCCCTGACAGCTGGCTAAAGGGGTTTGTATTCTCGGACCACCGTTAATGGGTGAAGCCTCTCCTCCAGACTCCAGGCACTACTGCAGGTGTGAGCACCTGCTCAGAGCAGGAGTTCCTCCTGGGTGCACTGCAGTGATGAGGTATTACTTACTTCAATTACCAGTGCAAAGCCCTTAAAGAGACTGAAAAGAGTTCTGCAGTGCATGGCACAGATGCTCTGTGAACCTCACCGCAGTAAGCAGCTCCATTTGCTTCTCTTCACACGAGCTCAGGATTTGCAATCACAACGGAGACAAACTCACTAATTGCTGTCTTGGCCACCATTCTGTTTGATTCTGGTGTGAGCAGGACAGAGCTACTTCACATTTCAGCTCCTCTTCAGACAGCAGACTAGCTGTAAAGTCTGGCCCAAACCGAAAAAACAAGCCTGGGGCAGCAGTATCAGTTACAGGGCTCTCTGTGATGATGTGGCACTACACAGCAGGATCCCCTTCTCCTCCTGTGCTCCTGGCATATGAAAGCTCCCAGTGTTGGGAGCTGAACTTTGCTGACCTACCAGGCACACACCAGGGCCCTCGGAGGGGTTCACAATGAATCTTTATTTTGTGTGTAGCTGTGTTAGGCTGCACACGAGAATAAACGGCACAGCTGTTGGGATTTATGGCAGACTGCAGGCACGGCTCCGTGGTGCTGTGTCCTGGGTGCACAGACACACAAGCAATTTCTGGCATAGCATAAGGAGGAGTTGTTTTCAGCAGCCTTATTAATCCTGAATAAATAATGATGATAATCACTCACTGAAAGCTTAGTTTATAGTTTAATTAACTTACAGCTGTTCCCAAGAATCAAAGGCAGAAAAATACTGTTGAAGTATTAAATAATAGCTGCAGTTACTCTTTCAGGGCAATTACACAAAACTGAAGACATACAGCTCTTACTTATTTTGGAGAGAATTGTGTGGCTTAAATGCTATGTAAGGCTTTGAAAAAATCTAGGAATTAGAAAAATCCATCTGACTTGTTCAGCATGCTGAGCATCCAAGAGCAGTAGTGCATCTAGTGCAAATAACTGAGAGAAAACAGGTTTAAAAATTATTGAAATTCCTAAACTGCACTCAGAGATTTGAGTTGTATAGAGAGCTCCAGTCAAACCTCTGAAACAGGCAACTAAAACTAGGAAATTCAGGAATTAGTCTGGCAGTACAAGGAGGTAATATCAGTAAGGATTATGCCACAGTTTATTATATAATACAGCAGTACTATTAAGTGATACCTAAACACCCCTCAGTGACTCAAAGCCCCACCTCTGAAACTGAGTTTGTGCACCAGCTGAGCACCTCATCTCAGAGTCACAACGTGGTGTGTTGGTGCTGTTTTCTAAAGTAAGCTCTCTACTTTTACTTTCCACATTGCTAACCACCTTTCAAACACAGGAGAGCTGTTCTATCCTTGGCAGTGGAGATAATCTTCCCAACTCACACCCTGATAGAGTCTCTCTGAGGAGATTATACTGCAAACAAACAAAGGCAGTTATGGCAATATAGGTTTATATGGTAAACTTCTCTAGTTTTTGTTTAGATGCTCATTTTAGAAATAGTAGTGGGGCTCATTTTGTCCACTTCTCTTGTGTTTTCTATCAGTTAGAAGGAGGTGTAACACAGAGAAAACATGAGCCTTTCTGTCTGCCAGGGGCCCATATCTAGTACAGAACAAGACAGGAGTGGCAGAGGAAAGCACAGGAGTGCAAGCCCAGTAAAACAACACTGATTGCTGCCTGTCACGATAATCCCAGCACACCATCAGCATGTCTGACTCTTAAACCTCTCCATTTATAGTTGAGACACAGGACAGTTTGGAAAAGAAAGATAGAAATTCACACAGATTTTTTTCAGCAGAACTTTTGCTAATATTTATTGTGGAAAGCCCAGAGGAATTTAATAAATTGGTTGTACTGAAATCAAACATAACAAGAACTTTGCCAGAGCCAAAGGGCTGGTGGAAGTTGTTGTGGGCCAGTCAGAAGGGAGGTTTTACAGCTCACTCCCCTGGGGTCAGAGGCACTAGACTGTGAAAACAGCCAAAGGAGAGGTCAATAGCACCCCATGTGCTAGAACAGAGCAGGGAGAAAGACAGGAAACTCAAACCAGATTTAAATCAAGACCAAGTCCTTGCCTCAGCATGCCATGAGTGGGCAGGAGGGTTTGCTAAAGATGGAGGGGAGCATGGTACAGTAACAGAGATGTGAAGGGGCTACAGCCTGAGCAGGAGGTTTAGTGCATGTGGAAAGGAAGGACTGGATCCTTCAGCAGCTTTCATTCAAGGTCAGCTTGTGAAATAAAGAGGCCTTTTGTACATCAGGACATTTACAGATGTCTACACAGTACCCACACAACAGGTACTGCCCTGAGTCACAGCAGGGTGCCCACTGCAGTCAGAAAGGAAAAGCCCAAAAGCTGTGCTGGTGGACATGGAGATGGTGCCAGCAGGACTGGTCAAGGGAAAGGACCACAGAAGGAGAAGGGTGAAGTGTACACACAAGGCAGTGGTTACCTGGGGCTTTGCAGGCAAGATTCCCTGCAGCCGAGCTGCAGAGGAGGAGGAAAATGGGATCAAAACTCGTGTGATCCTGCCAGCAGCCTCTGAGACCATTCCAGAAGAACTTTCCAGCAGACTTTGCTGAAGGGCTAGACAGTGTCAGGGTCACAGAGGGCAAAGGACAGACTAGGAGAGGAAGAGTATAGGGAGGGGTGTGGAAGGCAGCTGACCGGCCCAGGAGGATGAAGAGGGTGTGCTTGATAGGAGCTCTGAGGTGTTCAAGAGGCTTCAGCAGCAAGGGGAGGATCCCAGGAGAATAAACAAAGCTCCAGGAGCAGGCTGAGAGGAAAGGGGACAGCAGGGACAGACAGCAGCCCCATTGTAGCACCAAAGGGGGGAGCAGGCAGAAACTGGAGAAGCAGGCAGAGATCTTGGGAAGGTTTCTGAACATTCTTTCCCATTTTATTTTACCAGCTAGCAGACACATGCTTCACATTGCCCAGGTCGAGTTCCAGCTTCCATTCTAACACCTCTTTCACACCCTCTCACTTTCTGAAACAAAATCCTTAAAGACTGTAGCTTTCCACCTTTGGCTGCGGCTTAGGGGGTGAAAGGTGCAGAATGCTGAGACCCAGCAAGGACTGTGGTTGTTCCACCCCACTGTGCTACATCTCTGAGGATGCCTCCACACATCCACACCATGCTCCACATGCTGCTGGCAGTATTTATTTGATAATTAACATCCAACAGGGAGGTGGTGTCATAAGTCAGATCAGAAGTGACAGGATCCGCCTGGGATTTGAACCTCAGTTCTCCATTTCAATCCCATCTGATGTGAATATTGCATTTTCTGATAAATACTTGGTTGTCACTTTTACAGTTCATGTTATTACACATACAAAACAGGAAGACATAAGGATAAACACATTTATATATGAAATATACCTAAAAAATACCATTCTAATGCTAGAGGAAAGGATTTCCCATATGTAATAAACTTGTAATAGAATTCAAGCTGCAAAAGGCCACCATTATTTCTTTCTAGCCTGTTTTTTTCTAACAATGTATTCTGAAAGCCCTATTTTTTTCCTGGCAAGAGTTATATTCCACTCTTCCACATGTAGTTACCCCTAGATGGGAATACAAGGTTAGACTGGAAAAGTTAAGAAAATGGCAATAACACATTAAAAAAAAAATTAACACAGGTCACAACTTTGCAGTGAAATATTGCAGTATTAACCTTTGTTTCGCAGAGGTGGGGGGGCAGGGGGAACTAAAACCCATGGAGCTGTCACAGAATGAGCTAAAGCAGGGAGGTTTGTTGCCTGCATCCCTGTGTCCTGCCCCCAGTGTCACCGTGGGGACTCAGAGGGGACACAGAGGGGACACAGAGGGGACACGGTGCTGCCGGCACAGAGCATCCTCCCACGGGCTCAGCAGCTGCAGTCTGCATTTCCTGCCGGCCAGGAGGAAGCTGCTGCTTGGGACACGGACTGACAGGGTGAGGCTGTGCCTGGGGCTCCCCGAAATGGGAGAGGCAGAGCATGAGCTTGCTCCAAGCTTGGAGCAAGAAAAAAAACAGCCTGGCTGGAAAGAGGCAGAGTAGGGGGGTCTAACGCCCCTCCCAGTGCAGGACAGGCAACATCTGGCAATGAGAGGTGGATTACACCAGCTCTGACATAAGAGGAAGTGAAGTGGCAAGAGGATAAAAATAGTGAGTGAAAATTCTGTGTTAATCTTGCAGGATAAACACTTCAGATTGAGGTTTTCAAGCACTAGCTTGAAATATGCATTCATTAAAGGAAATTCCTTTTTTTTTTTTCCCAATGAAATAACTTCATGATGGCTTTTATGGCTTCATTTTTACCAAAAGCCTTATTATTATCAATTATTAATTTCTACGAAAGATCTCATCAAGGGCATGAAACAACATACACTGCTGATTGAATACTGAATAAAATCAGCAGTTATTTACATGACTGACAATTTTTACATTTAAATGCTTTAATCATAAACCAACAAAAATTTGCATAGAAAGGCAGTTTGAAGATATCAGCATTTGTAATGGGTTTTTGTGTTTTAGAAGCCTCTATTATCAGAGGTACAGCTTCTATTCTAAACTTTGAGCCCAGCCTGACAGCATGAGAAAACTTTTTCCTATATTAACCTTTCATTTAGTACCCTCTGCTGGCCAAAACAAGCACAGACAGGGAAGCCAAAACCCCAACCTCCAGCAAGGAAAAAGATGCTGGAAAGCCATGGGTGACCTTCAGCGGGAATGACCTAATCTGTCACAGGGGAGAAAGCTCACAGGCACACTCAGCCCGAAGGAGCAAAATCAATACAACGCAATGCAATGCATCTCCCACAGCCTAAGCAGATTTTCGCTGGGGAGGAAGTGACACAGGAGCTCTCAGATGTACCACCAGCTCCGTTCACTTGCCTAGCATTAGCTTTTGTTAAAAATAAAATTGCTGTTTAGTCACCTGGGAAGAATGGTGAGAGCCTGAGGCGTTTGTCTGCTCCTTCCTCCTCCTTCCCAAGGAGAAATGTATGTGAATCACACCATAACCTCATCTTCCCTTCTCCTCCCTTTCTACAGAAAAACCTTTTCAAGTGAGAAGTTTAAAACTTCTTGCCAGGAGCTGTACTGCCTGGAGCAGGAGCCCAGAAGATGAGTGAGCAGGCAGGGAGCCTCTCCCTGCCCCTGCAGGCTCTGCAGGTTTTGCCATCAGGTGACAGGAAGGGTCACCTCTATCCACACTGACTGTGAGCAGAGCTGAGGCTCGTCCCTAACCCTTTAGTGTCTCACAAACATATGAGCAAGGCAAAGTCTGAGCAATCACCCTCTATCCTAAACTTTACCTGTCCCTTCAAACTGCCAGGGCGGCTGGACTGGCTCACGAGAGAGCAAAACTTTGATAAGGTTCAGCTCCTCACACAGGTTTCCAGTGCAACCTCTCTTGTGACCTGTCACACAGTTTGCTGAGCAATGCACAGCAACATTCAAGCCTTTTCCTAAGCCTACCACTAATCAGTTAACAACACTTCAGTGTTCACGGTTTAAATTAATTAATTCGTTCCATTGGCATTATATAGCATTTATTGATTGTGTTTAATTTATCATTGGAAAGCACTGAGATCTAAAGGCTCCTTGGAGTTCCTATCCTGTCCATCTCCCTTGACCTCAAAAAAAAAGTTCCTTGCATATTGTGCAGTTTAACAGGGGTTTTAAAATCTTGGCTATGTCACAGTTAATGCAGCTTTGTGATGAAATTTAACTAAAAAGCTTTTCATCACTTTGACTTTTAACCAGTATGTAAACCAGGACATTGCTTTAATCCATAATAGCTTAGTACTTTGATAAGCTCTTAAAAGTGATTTTGGCAGTGTATTTTTTTGGGGTCACAAGCAAAGTATGCCTTTGTCCACTGTTTCAATGGTGTACTTGCAGTTCAGCAAATTAGGGGAATATAATTTCCTTTTAAGAAGCTGTTCTTTGACCAAGGTTGTAGAATCACAGAATTCTGAAGCTGAGCTGGAAAGGACCTTCAAGGATCACCCAGTCCAACTCCTGGCCCTGCCCAGGACAATGCCAAGAGTCACACCTTGTGCCTGAGAGCATTGGCCAAACACTTGAACTCAGCCAGCCTTCGGGCTGTGACCACTGCCCTGGGAGCCTGTTCAGTGCCCAACCACCCTCTGGGTAAAGAAGCTGTGGCTGCAGTGAGGTCTCCCCTCAGTCTCCTCCTCCCCAGGCTGAACAAGTGCCCTCAGCCACTCCTCACACGGCTTCCCCTCAAGGCCTTTCACCACCTTTGTTGTCCTCCTTTGAACACTCTCTAATAGCTTTATATCTTTCTTATATGGTTGTGCCCAAAACTGCCCCCAGCACTCCATGTGAGACCACTCCAGTACAGAGCAGAGCTGGACAATCCCCTCCTTTGACTAGCTGGTGATGCCTCATGCCCCCCATTTTAACCATGACATGGTTAAGAAAAGCTATTCAACTACTCCTTCAGCCAAAACAAATGGTGGTTGAAGTCAGACTTACAGCTCTGAACCTTTGTATCACTCTTCCTTTCTCACATTCTTAAAAACACACAGAGTATACCTGAACTGCCACTATTACTGCTTTCATTGTCTAAGTTTATTCCTTTCTTCCCTTTTGGAAATATTACAGTGGAGAGTCCACACCTCAGAGCAGAAGAGAAACCACACATGTGGCCAACAAAAGCTCAAAAAGCTTCATTATTGACACCTTCCCCTGGCACAGAGTGCTGAAGCACTTTTTCACGAAATCCTACAGTGAAAATCCCCTCCTGTTAAATAACAAACACATCATTTCTAGAAATTGGGCTGGCAGAAAGCTCTGTTTCCTTTTCCAGATGTGCTTCTCTCCTCTGAAATGCAGCAGATTTCATTTCCAGGTGCGTTACCTGAGGCCCAGGGGATGGGAAGTCACCTTGTGTAGGTGAAATCTCTGAAGATCTCTCCCATGCTTCTCTCAGAAGGGCTGAGGTCTGACACAAAGAGCTGCTGTGCTGAGTGCTCAGCAGGCAGCAGCACCTCCTGGAGCTCCAAGCTGGGCTGAAAGTACAACAGCAAGGACCTTTCAGCTACACATTTACTCCCCAAAGGCTTTTACACCTTACCCAGGGAGGTGCACAGTGCTGGGGGACTGGATTCCAGTTACAGCTATTCCAATCAAAAAAAGTCAAAAGTCTCATGTTTAGCACCAATTACCTCCCTTTTGGCCCTGTCAAGTCAAATTCATGAACTCAAACTATTCTCTAGCAGCAGAAGAGCCAATATAGCCAATATATTCTTGGCCAAATTTCCGTGCTGTTAATCTATTTTAGTAACACAAATTCCAACCTAGAATAGGGGTGCCTTAAACTCTAATGTCTTCTATGCATTTCTGCAGATAAAAAGTAGGAACAAATGTTTTCTATCAAATATTTGAACCTAAGCAGGTGAGAAGTAGAAAAGGAGAGCAGAGGAAGGAGTGGAAAAAGAATCAAGGAAACACATGAAAAAAAATACCAGTTGAAATGTATGAATGACATAGGAATATTGTGATTTTTCCTCCTCACATCTGTTTCTCCTCTATCACTTATTTCCCTTCAAAACACCATTTCTGTTAATTTCTGCTTCATTAAGGGCACTGGTAACCCTAAGGATTCCTAAATTGAAGGCCAGGCCCTCAGAGCTGCTTGACTGACCTTGCAAACAGCCCCACTGCCTTGTGCCTGCAGAGTTCAGCTCTTCACACAGAGCATACAGACACAAGGAGCTCAGAGCAACAGCTGAAAGACAATACTTTGGGGGAGGACAGAGAGCTCCCTGGTAGCTCTCACAGGTCCTGACAGACCAGGCCAAGGCCAGCTATCCAAACCACTGTGTTCTAGAGACTTCTGCATTCTAACTCAGACCTTAAAAGACAGGCCTGCTTACCTGTACTAAACCCTTTGCTCTGCTTTCTGGCTTTCCAGTTATTAGGATTTGCTCAGATCGTGTTTCTCTGCAGCCATATGGATTTTTTTTTTTCTTTACATAGAAGCTGTAAATAAAACTCATGAGAATTCCAAAGAAAGCCAGACTTAGCAATCCTCTGGCTTTCTTTCAAAAGTAAACTTACTTTAATTGATATTTAGCTCAGAGGCATGTTGCAAACACTCCGGGCACTGCAGTGTTCCCACAATTCTTCAAAGAGAGCAAGTCTGCTATTTTCCTGTTACTTTCCATCCTCTGAGTCCCATGACATGGATGGGAACAAGAAGGTTAACCTGGATGAGTGGGTCAGCTCTTTGGTGGTTGGCTCAGAAACCTGGTAGGAGGATTTCACATCAGCAGCAAATCCCCCAAAACATTTTGTTAGCAGGGGAATCAAATAAATAACCCCTGCTGGGACCCCCAGGTCAACCAACCACATGATTGGAGTTTCAGTCTGCAGGGTAGATTTGTTATACCTATATTTAATTATCTCTTAGGCCGAAGGCAACAACATTAGGTGGTTGATGAGCTATTTAACCTAGCAGTTCAGAGGCTCCCAGAAACCAGCCATTCGGAGTGCCAGCAGCACAAAGCAAAGACAAACCACAGGGAACAAAAGAGTTATTGAGTAGCCAGGAAACAAGATGGTTATTAAACAGGTGAAGGAGACCTTTAATTACTTGCAGCAGTTGTGGGAAACATTTCCACTTGCATGGCTATCAAAGATTTGAATTTTACAAGTCATCACTGGAAGGCTGTAGTCAATCTTAAATTTGTTTTGCAAGCAAGTTCAAAGAAAAGTTTAAATATGGAAACAAATACTGTGTCTTTTCTATGGAAAGAAGAAAATATTTTTTATTTCTACCAACATCACTCTTCCACCAGATTATCTTTAAAAAACAAAGCTTTTAAAATACAGCTGCAATCATCAGGCTTGAGAGGTATTACAGAATACGGAACCGCGCAAAGGGATTAACTCCTAATATCATCCAGCTGAGCAGCATGAGCTCATCTGGGCTTAACCTTCCGAATCCATTCCATTTGCAGGACCCAAGCAAAACCAATAAATCACAGCCAACAAGCAGGCAGTTCTTGTTTCAAACATTGAGAAGGTTGGAGGACTTTCCTTGCATGTCCAATTTTTACTGGAGAGGGAGTATTTATTCATCCGTGGCTGCTGTGCTCCCATTAGTGCCAGACAAGGAATTCATGAGGGATCCTCTGGTGCAGCAGATCCCTTGGAGCTCCCAGATGGGCTATGAACATCCCACATTCCTCTGCAGCTCATGTGTGAACACAGGGCTGGCAGGGGACACGCATGGCCATTCAGCACATGGAGCTGGGGACAGAGGTCCCTGCCTGCCCCCAGTGACACACAGCTTCAGCAAATTCCTTACAGCATCTGGTGGGGAATGAGCCCCGTCTCCCACTGCTGCTTTGGCTTTTTTGTTCATAAATATAATGCTGGAGCTGAAACCTCCAAAGAGACATGCTCACAGCAGAGATGGGGACAGCCATGAACCCCAAACAGGGAGGAACAGGGCCCCACAGGAATTAATCTGTGTGGATGAGCTGCCAGTGAAGGGAGAGTGGGATACAGGAGGTAACAGGCAGTGCCAGTGGCTCAGGTCTGAGTTTCCTCAGTGAACCTCTGACTAGAAAATCTGAGGAATTCAAAGGGACAAAAAATGTTCTTTTTACTCTGACTGCAATCAAGTTAAAATAGTAATGATAAAGTGAATTAAAAATAAAATTGGGACAGCAGGGCTTAGGAGAACTTTGTGTTTGGTAGAGAAACAGGATGATACCAGTGGAACATCTAAAAGAGCTCTTTGCTGTTTTCCTGTTTCTGCTGCCCCTGCCCAGTGCCTGTAACATCTCAGTCTTCCATGTCCACCTGGCGTTAAGTGGAAGCTTCAGAGAAGTGAGACCAGGATTCCAGTGAAGCTGGACACACCAATGCTCATTTCTGTGCACTGTGGGGCAGCCTTTGGCCATCTCATCCCCTGAAGGAGCTGCACTGCCACCCCATGGGGAGGGCACTTCAGAGGGAGACACTTCAAAATGCTTTGCTGTCCATCCGTCCTGCAGGAAGGGGTAACACAGTGATGTCAGGATGATTTTTTGCCTTTTCTTTTATACCCTTCATATATATATATATTTTTTTTTTAATACCCATTTTATATAGTTTTATGTATTCTTAGTGCTTTTACCCCACATACATGTAATTTTCCAAGCCTGATAACTCAGCTCAGACCCACGGCACTGTTAAACCAGGAGACCAAACACCCTGGGAGCCCCAGACACCAAGGGCCTCTCCAGAGCACATTCTGTAACCTCAGACAGGCCCAGCCAGGGGGAAGGTTCCTCAGAACGAGGGGTTCACTGGAGCCTCTCATTGGGGAATCTTTGATAGATATGTTAATTAGCAAGGCCTATAATTGTGTGCATTTCGGGGCATTCCACCTGGATGCAGTCACTGTCACTGGGGAATGGGAATGAGTGCTCAGAGCTAAGGGCAGACACTGCACCATTTCATGGCTCTCAGAGGTGGAGAGCCAGCTGGCTGCTGGGCTCCAAAGGAACAAGACTACAAGGCTTTCCTTTTGATCCCCTTTGCCCTTTCAACAAGCTGTGTCTATAAAAATAAGTGTCCAGTGCAGTGGGACACTGAGCGGAGGGAAGGCTGTCAGACAGATGGGATGCACCAAACCAGACACTGAACCAAGTGTGTGGGTAGGATTGTACAGTCTGAGCTGCCCTGGCAGCTCTCTGCTCACCTTTAGCTGAGAAAGGGACTCAGCTGCTTAAAAAAAAAAAAAGCAGAGAGACTCTCGACTTCAGTTTCTAAGCTCTGCTGCCAGGCAGGGCAGCCTCACTCCATATCCACTTATACATCTACCTTGATCCCACCTTTCAAGTCTACCTGTGGGAAGGCTGCAGCATGGCTGCTTTGTGGCATAATTACCTAACCTCCCTTGATTATTTTTCTTGGCCCATCCCGAGTTATACTTCTTTTAGCACCTTTCTGCATCCTGCCTGAACTTTGTTTTGAAAGGCAGGCTCCCTCAGGAGGCACCTTGGCCTAGCTGCATGTACAGGCCCAGCCTGGGCCAATCCAGGACCAACCCAGGCCAGGAGGTAACACTTGAAGCTAATGAATCATTTACATCACATCTGACTGGCCACAGAAGGCAATTTAAAGGAAGCAAAATTCTATGTGTGATGCACAGCATGGCATAGTAAATAAAACATTCCCAGTTTTAGCAGCCTGCTCCCACCTCCACAGAGTGGCTCGGGCTGCATTAGGGGGTCCATGCTCTCCACCCAGCACATCCATCCTCTTCTACCCTTCCTCTGCAGCATTCCTCACCACAGGCTTCATTTTCAAACATTTATCCTTAATTATAAACCACACTGAATAATTACGCAATTTTTTACTGATTAAGCCAATTTGGTTGTTTGGGATGATTCAAACAAGCCACATGACACTAGATCTCATGAGGCATGAATGCACAAAGACTTCTAACAGGGATATCTCCATTCCCATGGCATCTCAACTGCAGATATTCAAGTGTGACTGACATTTTCTGGTTAAAAACATTTTTCTAGCAAGAACAACTACAAGTTCATAGAAGAAATCCTAAACCAGTCTGAACAAGCGTAAAAGGAAGGAGAAATTAACTTTAGAACCTGGTCCCTATTCTGATGTGTTATTGCATTCACAGCTGATATGGGGCAGTATTTTCCTCCCTTCCCAACAATAGTAATAGCTCCGTGCAGGAACACTATCTACTTTGAGAAAATTTGAAAGGCAACAACCAAAATCTGTCTCTGGTTAAGAGGCAGGACTCTGGCCCTTCACTCCCAATTACAAAGTACATACCCAAAATAAGAAGCATACAACCAACAGAGTAAGGCAATTTAGGAATAAGATTCTCTAAACATAAAAGGCAGACAGAGACCTGCTGAGTACTTATCAAGTAATTCAAATTCACCTCCAGGACCACTGCCTGCTGCGTTTGTGCACATTTGCTGCAAAATTACTTTCAGCTGAGGTGATTTGGCAAGCTGAATATCAAATTTAACTGTTCCTTTGCTCTGACCATGGCAGTGCATCTGCTCATGGAACTCCTCCTCACTGTTAGTTTTCCCTGTTGATCCCACTGGAAATGGTAAGCGTCTAAGAGCAGAGGCTGGCCCCAGGCCTTTTGGGAAAGCAGCCTGCCAAGGTCACTGCCCCTGTCTGCATCCCTTCTGCCTGTTATTTGTGCCCTGTGACAGCCTGACAGGAAACACTGACACACATGGGGCGAGCAGCAGACTCCAGAGTAGTTCTCACTGCCTACTCTCTGCGCGTGCCAAGTTTTGGTGACAGAGGAAACAAGCAGCACTCACACACCTGCTGGGCTGGCTCACAGGGCATACGCAGGGATGCTGACCAACAGAAAGACTTCCAGGAATTAGCTGGAAAGACAGATTCACAATAGGTGTCTCCAACTGCTTCCAGACACTTGCACGTTTTCCATGACTGAGCTGAAAGGGAGCCCAGCACAGTTGTAGTTGTGGTGGTTTGATCTAACATTTGTTTTCTTGCTTCATTTAAAGAGTGGTTAAATTCCTCAATCTTTCCTCAGCTGTCAAACTGGGACCCAGCAGCCTGCCAGATAACATGCAGCCAGCAATGAGAAGCTGTGAGCCCAAGGAAGCACAATCCATTTTCTCTGCATCTCTAAGGGGTCACACCTAAAGTGAACCACAGCTGCTCAGACCTGTGGATGCACTGAGGACATCACAGAGCCTCATCTTTCCAGGCTCTGTGTCAACAGCCCTCCAAAGCAGTGTGCAGTGCTCCAGGCAGTGCCTGGCTGACTGCAAACAAAGAGGACACTGCTTTTGCAAACCTGATTCTGCTCTACGAGTACTCCTGGCAGCACCAAGACAAAGCAGAGCAAAATCCACCTTGTGGCATGCAGCAATCCAGGCACAAGCACCACCGAGCCAGAGGGCAGCATCTCTGCACCATGGCTCTGGCCAGAACTGCTGGCCCAAGGCTGAGCCTAAATAGAGCACCTGGGCTGTGAGTGAGCCCCTGCTGAGGCTCATCAGGGCCATTAATGCTTATTAGTGGGACTGGTAAGGCCTAGTTTCTCTACAAAATGGGGCAGTTTGGTATCCAGCAAAAAGACAAGTGGTCTGTCTAGAGACGTTGTGCATGAGTCTCAGAACAGCCTGGATTGAGAAATAACAGCAAAACACATCAAGCTAGCTCACTGACTTGTCCTTATCTCCTGGTGCAGTGTGATTGTTCTCTAGCCTAAAAATTAAGCGAATATCAATGCAAGTTATTGATTGGCAGCTCTGCAGATGGATATCCCGTGTCCATGCACAGAGCAGACAGCTGCAAAGACATGACAAATACAATGGCATCAGATGCAGCAAGACCATGACCATCCTTCTCCTGGGCTGTCAGCAGGAAACTGCTCTGTGGAGTGGCTTCACCTCCTCACAGGGAGTAAGCAGTGTGCTTGCTTAGGTTTTAGTCACTCAATGCAATGAGACTGCATAGCCTCATTGTCTAAAAATTACTTTCAAAACTATTTAAACTGTTTATACAAGGTGATCCTTTCAGATTTCTCAGGGTACTTCCAGCCAGTTTGCAATAACCTCCTTGTGCCCTTTTCCCATGTGGCAGCAGGTTCTGCATAGCCTCAGGCTGTGCTGATGAGGGATTTGTTGCTATCCTTATCAAAAGTACCCAAACCTGACTGGAGTGAGAGGTATATTGGGAAGAGAACAGAGATACAGACATCTCTCACCCAGAGAAGTGAAGAAAGAAGTGAATGAGAGGCAAGTACTGGGAGCCCAAGGCCTGAATTTAAGGCTTGCAGTGTGACGTACACTCAGACATGACCAAAATAGAGATGTGAGTTGTGATCAAGTTGCTTACCTGATGTCAGAAAAAAGATCTAAGAGCTGAGGGGACCCATTTGGAAACACAGCACAGAAATTTAGGACTTCAGTGGAGGTCAAGAAATTGAGGAACTATTCTTTTTTTTTTTTAGGGCACTATCTCACTTCTGAGAAGCAGCAGTGTGGTGTAACAGTGAATCAATAAAGAGAATAAATGATGAAAATCTAATGGACTCTCAACATCAAGCTGTGCTGTACAAATCTACCCACCAGTCCATCTCAGATAACACTGCATCTCAGATTACACTGATAAATGTCCTGAGACAGACCACAGGCAGCAGCAGATTAAGTGATTATCATTCATTTCAGAATGCATCCATCTACCTGTAAACGAAAGTCTTAAGGAAGCAGCCTTGCCTCCTACTCAGTCGTCTCTTTTCTGAAGAGCAGATGGGTGACTGCACTTTTCCCAGCTGTTCCTCCCCACAGAAGAGCTCAGCTCACAGTGTCTGGGTCCTGGCTGGATCCCCACCCCACCCTGCTCCAGGAGAGAAAGGACAGGAGGGTCACAACCTGCAAACAGAGCTGGCTCCAGTGCAGGAGGAGCTGCACAGACACATGCTTAAAGCCTCGAGAATAATTCATGAGGAACACAGACAACCTGAGCTCTTATTTATGTCCACTCTGTGACACAAGTGGCCTCACTAAGTGTGCAAGTTCTCATTCCTGTCTAAAGAGTGGAATATTTTTCCCTCAGTGTAGTGAAGAGAATGCTTCCCAGAGGCTCTGGGTTTGGAGACACAAGTATGAGGGATTCCTCCCCAAACTCCTCAGTACAGAATTGGTTGTTATGTGCTATGCCTTTTCTTAGAGGTGACTGGAGGGGGTTGAGATCCCTGTTTAACCTGGAAGTATTATTAATTCATTCTACTAAATTTACTCTTGTACCATCATCCCTAGCACAGCTCCTTTACAGCATTATAAATAAGCCTGTTCATCAGTCTGCAAGATCGTATATGACAAATTAAATTTCTATTAATAAAGGTTCCCTCTTTCCCAGTACCTGTGACAGAGGAGACAAGGGTCGTGCTGGCTGGTATTTTGTCCTTTGGATAGCAGCAGCTCTGCAAAGAAGGAATCTCTTCTTTCTAAAATACAGAGACACAGCAGGTGAGGCAAGAATCCAGGCTAAAATCTTTTGAATGACAGGCTAGTGGGGAAAGTACCAGATTTGTCACCAAGTAGCACTGCCAGTGTTCAAAAGAGCCTAAGTGCTCTTCTATTTTAGCATAAAAAGCTGCTTTAGTTCAAAGAGTTTGCAAAGATTTCCCACACAGCAAGGGTCACCCCCCTGTCTCACAGGGACTTCTCACGAGGAGTATCTCCATGTGTGGTGCAACTCTGAGGTAAGTCTCACATGGTCCCCATCACCACGCTGCATGTCCCACTCCTACACACAGAAGGTGCTTGAAAAGCTGTGCTGGGAGCTAAGGGAATGATCCAGCTGCAAATAATCCCACTGGAAGTGTTCACACTGGGAACGGCTCTGTCCATGGGAGAGGGGAAAGGGTTGTGCACAAAGAAACATGCATGGCACAGAGTAAAAAGCAAAGTCATTCAAGCTGACATAGTGAGCAGATCTGATGGCAGTCTTTATTTGGTGTTACAGTCCTCTAAATGCATGTTAAATACAAAGGCAGGCTCCCCAGAAAATATGAAGGGTATATTTGTGGGCTCACCCTACAGAGCACCCAGAGCCACCAAAGCTTAGGCCTCATCCCAAAACCCTTTGTGCTGCTTCAGGCCAGTGTCACAGCCAGGGCTTGTCTGTCAGTCAGTCAAACCCTCATTGTTGCCTGTCTTCAAACCCCAGCAGGGTGATAAAGCCGGGTGTTATGATGCCAGAATGATTTTTTTCTTTTTCTTTTATACCCCTCTTACATACTCTTTTATAGTTTTATGTATTCTTAGTGCTTTTAGCCCACATGTAATTTTCCAAGTCTGATAACTTAGCTGAGACCCATGGCACCGTTAAACCAGGAGTCTGGAAATAGTCTGGAAGCCCCAGACACCAAGGTCCTCTCCAAAATGTATTTTTGTAAACTAAAATAGGCCCATTGAGAGGGGAAAGTTCCTCAGAATGAGGGGTTCACTCGAGCCTCTCATTGGGGGATCTTTGATAAATATGTTAATTTTGCAAAGCCTAAGTGTGTGTATTTTGGTGTGAAAGGTGTGCATGCATTTTCAGGGCATTCCACCTGGATGAAGTGCTGCACCCAAGGATCCTGAAATAAATACCGAGGTAAAACCCCCTTTTCCCCATAAACCATATTTTGGTTTGAATTTTAAAACCAAGGAAAGGCATCAGTTAAAGCCAAGTCTGACTGTGTCACCTCCTGCCGAAAGCTGCTGCTGTCTCAGGACCCTCAAGGGCAAAGGCAGAGACCCAATCCAGGATGAAGGAACTCTGTACATAACAATGCAATTAAGAAGCTGATATACCACCTCTCACATGCTGTCCATTACTGGACAGAAATAGAGGTATTGTCACCACACAAGGCGTCATCAATTGGCTTTTTAAAATATGCTCGATGGCAAAAATTTCAAGGGCAGCACAAACTGTCAAACTGCAGCCTAACCTCTCCACATATGGTTCAGAAACTGGTATTTTAATACAGGTAAAATTTAAGCAGCTTCAGCCACGCCATTATTATTATTTTAAGTTAACTGTGAAACTACTGCTATTATTTCCAGATGGTTATTTAGTTGTTTTAATTTCTGGCGCCTAGAGCAGTTTGTGGTTTTGCCAGGGTTTGTAAATATTTCTTAAATCTTCCTGACACGGGGCTTAGTAAGAAGGTAATAGTGCTGTACTTTCCTCTGAACAGAAGGGGCAGACCAAAATTAAACACCAGCCCCGAACTATGAACTGCCTCAATAGTGGAGACAAAATTAGGAATAGGAGGAAGATAAAATGAGGTTAACTGAGGTGCGAACACGTAGAGAAAATAGGAAAATGGAAAAGTAAGAGACATGGCTCAAAGGAAATGTAACCAAAGTACTTCTCTTCTTCATTTTGGCCAGCTAATATGCCATCTCAGCTGTCATACCCTGTTGCCCATGGAAGTAAAAGCCCAGGGAAGGCATCTAGGAGAAAGCAGGCTCTCTCTCTTTTATCCAACAAAACAGCATCAGCAGCAGAAGCCAAACCAGATTTTAATTAGACAGAAGACCTCTGTAAGAGGACTTAAAAACCATGCACAGTTTGAAGCCTTTGCATCTGTACATTTAAATGCTGATACACACTGATGCTTGTGTACTACAATGAGTGCACATCCCTCTCAAGTGCTTGGACTACACCAGCTGAAAGATCCTGACAGAAACTGGGCTCTGAACTCGCAGCAGCTCGGTGGGAGTTGGTGACTTTACAGAACACCTCCAGGAGGATGGAGAGCTTTATCCTCTACTTTCAGAGAAGGCTCTTATGTCTTGCAAACCACATTTGACATTCAGCTTGTCCTACAAGGAAAGAGCAGCTTCTGAGTCTCTTTCCTTGCAGCTTCCAGCCTTTTTCCCCCCTGTTGAGCTGGAAGGAGTAAGGACATGTCGGTGGAGTGCAGGCTGTTTGCTAACAGGAACAGTCAGGGAGAGGAGTCAAAACTACTGAGCCACTCTTTATCCCCAAAAAGCTCTTTGCAGTGAGGGAGCTGAGAGGGAGCAGGTTTTTCACTGAGGTATCAAAGCCATCTCTTTCCCTGAGCGTTAATATAATCTGCACCTGTGCTCTCTCTGCATAGCAGTACAGACTTACCTCCCCCTCAGGCTTCCCAAATAATGAAGGTAGCTGCAGCCTGGGATCCTCCTGTGGGAACTGCCAACGTGGGAAAGGGTTTTTGGAGAAGTGGAAAATCTCAGGGAAATCTCTTACGTGGAAGGCTAATAGGTAGTTACTCTCTACAGAGGCAGCTTGGAGAAATGGTCACACAAGTTTCATTTTCATAAGTGGAAAATATGTGCTCAGACTGCCAGATTTCTCAGTCCCTTTTGTGCATTAAGCAGCTACACAGAGATGATGAAAATGTGTGTGTTGAGGGGTTCTGCCTCAAAGATGAGGGGCTCACCTCTGGTCAGGCTGTGCTGTTTGTGGCACTAATCATTTTTTAATTGGCTTTTTAAAATGTGCAATTACGAGCACATTCTTAGCACCTTTTCTAAGGCAGAATGGGTTCCCTGGGCCAAAGGCTCAGCTCCATAACCACTCACCCTGTGCATAACTTTCCTGGCAGGAGAAGCCTGGTCAATAATTCATGAGCAGCACTTGCAGATTGAGGCCCCCAAGCACTTTTACTGTAGTTGGGAAGAAAGGAAAATGGGGTCGCTCTGTAACGGTGTGACATTTATATAAAAAAATACCAACAGCACTTTGAAAATACTTTGTTGGATTGTTCATAAGAGCACAACAGAGCTAACCTGATCATCTGCTCCAGAGTTCAGAGAGCTCATGTGTGGGCTTCTGAAAGGCAGGAACAAAGCCAGCTTGGCCCAAAGAACAGCTCATTTGTCTTAACCATTTAGACTGCTGACTTTCCTGAGCTGCCTGTTGGTTTTCACGTCTTCATATGGCTGCAGCATGCATTGCCTGGCTTTGCCTCCATCTATGGCTGGATGGGATTGGCATGCTGCAGTGTGAAGGTGAATTTCATTTCCTTGTGGTCTTGTACTTGAAATATGACGGCAGAGAGACATCACCCCTTGAATGCATTTCACTGACAACCTACTTTGTATTTCCAAGTAAATCCTTTGAGAAAAATACACTTTTATTTCCCCACCTTTCTCCTCCAACTTTGTTTTAGCATTTTTCTCTGAGCCAAGATGCATTATCAGATTTTTTTTCCACTACATCAGATAAATAAGTCAGGTGCACACAGAACTGAAAAAACAATTTTAATCAATTAGCAGAAGTTCCCTGCTGACAGCACTGCAATCACTCAGCTAGTATGATAAAGATGCTCGTCAGAGATGGTTATGAAGAAATTAATTCCTCTAGGAATTGGCTGTAGCTTCCCTTATAATACTACTGGGAGCAGTTTTGGTCAGAAATGTTTTCTCCCAGAGTGGACATTGATCACTGCTTTCCCAGCAGTTGCTAGTTCCACTTCTCTGATTCTTCCTCTGTTCCTCTGGGGACAGAAAAAAAGAAAAAGGGGATTTATTACCACAAATCAGGATTATAAATCTGGAATACCATATGCCAGACAAGCTCAGCCCAGAAGCCAGGTGAGAGGGGACACATTTTTATTCTTTGGCCTTTGTGATGCCAGGTTGTGGAAACAACAGAACAGATCACACATCCGTGCATGCAGTTCCAGCCAAGAGCCTGACTGTCAAAATGCTGCCCCACCTGCCAGCCCCAGCCTTGGGAGGCAGTGACCTGGAGCTAAAATGGTGTGGCTGGTCCCACTCCCTCCTCTGCCTGACCTCCTGGCTCCCTTTTCCTCCCCTCATCCCTCTGCCCCTCTCCACGTCATGGGGAGTGCTGCCCCTGCCATCTGGAGCAGCATCCCTATTGCTCCAAGCCTAATTGAATTTTCAGGGAAGCAGGGAGCTGGTCCTGGGGAGAGATGTTTCCTGACCCTGCCTTACGACCCTGACTCCTTCCAGTGCAATGTCTGCTGGGAAAATTAAACACCTCCTGAAGCTCTGTTCCTTTTTCCCTCTCAAGCTCGGGGGTTGCCCACTATTTACCCTGTGGCCCAGCACATCTTGGAGTAATGCCTTTCTCCTCCAGCTGACTTCCATGTTAGCTTCCACAGAGGAGCCCCTTCTGTGGCAGGAACATCCCATCAGGTCCCAATCCTGTGCTCTCAGAGCAATGAAATCTGGTTTTTCCCCACGTGGAAGGGTCAGACATGGCCCCCAGCTCCCCTCTCACTCTGAGTTGTAACATAAAAATAAGACCCAACAGCGTGGAGGAGAAAAAGCACCCAAACACCAACAGCCCTCCACATGAAAGATGCAGGGAATGTCAAACTAATGGGTTTGCTTCCTATGGCACAGGCTGAGCCATGCTTATGGACAACCTGTTCCATGGCTGCTGAAATCCAGCAACAAGAAATTTCTAATCATTGCTCAAAGAAAATACAAATGGATGTCAATTGACACATAACCCAGATGTGCTTACAGATGCCAAGGTTCTGGCAATGTCACAATGTTAGGTACCTTGTTCTTTGCATCCATCCTAATATTAGACAGACAAAAATCAGAATCAAATCTGACCCGAGCCAAGAACAATTCCATGTAGGGAAAGAACAAGGCACTAAAGTTCGCACATAGAGAAGGAAAGCTCTAGGATTTCTGATGCTCACTCCTCTTTGATAAGCTCCTCTTCAAATCTTTGAGAAAACTTCCACCTGCAATGGTTTGGCATTACATTGCCTGAACTCCCAAGAGGAAACTGGGCATGGGAGCCAGAAGGCAAGGGGCAGGCAGGACAACACTGGGACAGGCTTCTCAAACATCTCTGTGCTGAGGCAGTCACAGAGCCATGGGATATCCTGAGCTGGAAGGGACCCACAAGGATCCTGGAAGCCAGCTCCCAAGTCCTACTCCAAGCAGCTCCCTGAAGAGCTGTACGCTCATAGGGAGCACTAATAAGGTGGTGAAAATTTAATTTCACACTGAAATCTAAAGACAAGAGTCAGCAAGAAATGGCCACTGGCCAAGTGGTAAGATAAATGAGGCCACAGTTAGGAATAAATCTGAAAAGCTGGAGCTAACCTAATGTCAGGAACAGTATTTTAACACAGAGTCTGACACAAGAGTAGCTGTGTCAGCAAAGGGAGACCACTGAATTAGTCCCCCCGAGCTTGTGGCTGCACTTTCCCTTCACACACATCTCTGCTTCAGTGCAAACCCACTCCCAATAAGCATCGTGTGAAGGGCACAGGTTCCCCAAATCCTCTGTGGTCCTGCCTTTGCAGCGCCATCAGCACTGCTTCTCCTGTCAGAGGACTCTGCAGATGCCCATCTGAGTGTAGGAACTTGGCCATGGGGACTGGGGGTCACCTGAATACAGCAGAGGCACAGAAAGGGCCATCTCTCTTACCCCTGCCCCGGATTCGCGCCACTGGAGCATCCTTAGTGTTCCCTTTGAGCTGCAGAAGCCTCGTGGGGTGATTTAGTGGAATCATTCCTTGGGGATGGAGATGAAGCCACATGGTTCTGGAGTCAGGACAGAGTCACAATTTCTATCCAGGCCCTGCTGGGACTCTCATGGATAATCTGCAACCTGCAGAATGCGAGGGCCAAACATCTGCCACAGGGAAGAGGGAGCACAAGGAGAATGAGAGTACTGCAGAGGAAACCCCTCTTCCACCAAAGGGCTGAGCTGTGTTCAGTCACTGCTGCTAGAAACTGCCTGGAAGCATAAATGTTAATGTTATGCCAGATCCGGCACAGAGGCAGAGAGATTAATTCCATTTCATTATGAAATGATACAAGCACCATAAAGTGTCAGCTTTCAAGTTCATAATTTATAAATTAAGTGTAAATAGCATATTCTGACCTCCTCCCCAGCCACTCATTTATCCTTCCCCCATGAAAAATTAATGAGTCTATAAAATAGCTTGTAAATTTAAAGCAGTAATTTCTTTTTTTTTTTTTTTTTTAAATCAACAGTGTGATTTTCACAGAGGCCCTGAAGCATTAGCTGGCTGCAGCCACTGCTGTTAATCACTGGTCTTAGGTGTGCTACTATACCACAGGAAAGGTTTTGCAATTCCTGCTAAGATTTCTGATGCAGACCAGTGCCAGGGACAAGATAAAGCTCTCTGAGGTTTTTAGGCTGTCCTAGTAGAGCAATCCCTGCTTTCCACACCTTGGCAGGCTGCTTCCTTCAGGGGGTGCTTGAGGACTTAACATCTTATCCAAGACATCAGGAGAAGAATTAGCAAGACAATTCTTAAAATAAAATTTTCTAAGTGAAAACTTCACCCCAGGAAAGTTGGGGTGTGGGAAGGGAAGCAGGCAGAACCAGACCAGCTAGCTCCCTTTTTCCACTATGAGGATTTCCTGTGGGGCTCTTCTGCTATCTGGTGGCCTTTTAAGCTTTCCTTTGCACAAAAAGCTGCAAGACCCTCTAACAACTTTGGGAGGACCTGTATTCCTGCCCCTTGGTGCATGCATTTACCAATCCCATGCAAAGATGGGGAAAAGCCAGGTGACAATCAGGGAGGAATGGGAGGCAGGTAAGCTTAGGAACAGATGGGGGCAGGCACAGCATTCCAAGGTGTTGGAGTCATGGAGGACCACAATGGATGAGTGCAAAGGACAGGAAACAGACTGGCCTGGAAGTGCCCACGTGGGAGGGAAGGTGCTTTCCGTGCAGATGAGGACATTGCTCAATCAAAATTGTTTCACAGAAATAAACTCTTATTGCTAAGGTGTGTCATGAAATATCCATCTCTTTTTAATTGAGCAGAAAAAACCACACACACTGGAGCAAACAAGGCAGAAAAAACAAAATATGGAGAGTACATTTCCCCTCCTAGAGACCTAAGTATGATCATGCTGAGTATTCCTTCTTCTCTACAGCCTATCATGAACAGAATGTTACTGTGAAGATTAATGACAAAAGGAGCAGATTTCATTCATCACATTCCTACAATCAAACATTAAACTCAATACTATTCCTCTGGGGACAAGATGGAGAGACACACATAATGACTTTATCTATGCCTCATGTAAAATGTTCGTAATTGAGCAAAAAGCCTGATCTCAAATGCTTGAAAATATACGGCTGGGGCAGCAAATGTGATTGGATTTCTTATAATCTAATCATTTTAGTCCATATGTGGCCCCCAATCTGTTTAGGATTGTTAAAATTCCTGGATATTGTAGTGCCTTCCCCAGAGAACGCTGGGAAGAGCTCCGGACAGCCTGGACCAGATGGGATGCCAGTGACTCCAGCCAGCAAAGGCAGAAAGGAGGACAGTGGTTAACTCCTCCTCTGCCAGCCACCACAGGGGAGGGCTGGACAGGGAGATTAATGCAGGCTGCTTCCCAGTGCTGCAAAAGGCAGGTTCTATTTTAAAGCTCTCAGGAGCAAACTGGTGTAGCCCACAGGGACGAGCAAAGCAAGGACCAATAATCACACCCTTCTCAAAAACTGTTCAGAGCTGTAGGGGAAGATTGGGGTTGTTTGCAAACCCTCCTGGCTATGTAAAGGAAAGAGGGGTCCCAGGAGGCCAGGAGGAAAATGAAATGCTGTAAATGAAACCAGCACCCAGGAGATGAAAGGCCTCTTGGTCAGTCTGGAGGTGCTTTTAAAAATCTTTTGGAGTAGCACAGGATCAGAGAGCATTGAAAGAGGCAGGAAAGTCAGCAGGGCCCTGCCTGACTTAAGAGCAACAGTCTGGCTGCTCAGCATTCCCTGTCCCTCCCCAACCTGGCACTGAAAGGAGTGACCCAACACTTCAGAACCTCCACCACAGGAAACACTTGGATGCTCCTTGTCCACCAGGCTGGCTTAATTCTATTTATACAAGTTTAATCCTTTGTCATATAAAACAAACCACACCATAGCTAAAAACAAATCACAGGATTACCCTATTAAAACAGTGTAGTGATTATGGACAATACCAACACCACTTCATTCTGCCTGTGACTTTCCTAACTGAGATAACCAGCAGTTTTCAGTGAAGCTGGAAACCTCACCGTATTTTTCCATATCTGCCCAATCTACTATGTTGCTTTGATGATTTCAAGGGATTTCTGTAGGTGTTTTCTAAGGAATTATTTAACAGGACTTAACCTAAAGTCCTGGAAGCCTAGGGGCTATGGTAAAAGGACGAGGAAATGAAAGCAGCAGCTCAGGACTTTCAACATGTTTTCCTCTTTAATTCATAGAGGAGCTGTCAGTGTAATACTGACTCCTAGCTGAGTACTTGAAGATCTTTCTGTTGCACTGAATTTACATTTGTGGAAGAACAAATTTACCCTAAAAATAAGAAATTTTTCTATTAATTTGAATATACTGACCTCTGAAGCAATTTCTCACATCCCACAAAAACAGCTTTGCACAGGACATATCCCCTATATCATATCTATCATTTCTTGACAAACTCATCTGAGCAATTACAATCATTCTTAAAAATGTGGAATATGAGAACAGTGAGGAGCAATCAGGTGTCCATAATATTTATTTCATTGGTCACTAAAAGACCCTTCAAGACCATCTTTAGTTTCAACAGCTGCAAAAAAGATTATTTTGAAGTACCAGCCTCTTATTCTGGGGAGTGACTGCTAATGAAAAACTCAAGTAATGTTAGTAGATATCAATTATCACTGTGTAATTCCGTGGAGAACTTCCCAACATCGACATGCCATAATAGGAGCTATGGGTCCAAAATTCAGGCTTTTAATCCTAAAAATCCACTATGAACTGCCAGGACAACCCAACAACCCCCTAAACAACCTACTCCTATATTCTCACCTGGGTACAGGCTGCAGGAAAAGTTCAAGTCTGCTTTTGACTTAGAAGCAATTCCCTGCCTCTCCTGCTTATTAATGTCTCTGAATAGGAACAGACTTAGGGTTTTTCTCATTTGACAGTTCTTTGCATTGCCAGGATTTGGCAAAACCTGGAAGAAATAAAAGCAGCTGCCCCACTAAAGTACCCTCGGTAGTTTTAAGTGCCAGACTTTTGTTTAGGATTGACTTTCACAGCTTCAAAGGAAAGTGTGATTCTTTCTGGACCCCAGCTGTGCGTCTAGGATGCTAATTTTTGAGCAATAATGCTAACCAGAAGTACATTAACTCATCAAGGATATACTGGCTCCAGTAGCTATCAAGCAATGATTTGGACAACCTCTCCACCTGGGAGGGGATTTTTAAAGAGATTTGCATCCCCCTTTCCATAGCCATAAGGGCAAGTCAGATTCTTCTGCTAAGAGGAATAAATTGCAACTTGAAGGCGTTGAAAATGTAAAACATGTTTGGATACTATAATTCCCCCATTAGACATCCATAGCTACCTCAGCTCGGGGCTATGAAGGTGGTTTATACATGAAGATTAATTCAGAAGGCATTTTGCAGGCAGACAGGTAGCTGGGAGCCAAAGACTAACAATTCTACCTCGGTTGTTCATAGAATACATACGTGCATGTGTAAAAGCAAGGGAGAACACTGCTTGTCTCATAACTCAAAGATAAGATTTCTCGTTCCCCATGCATTTTTAATTTGCTTACAGAGTTTCATGAAACAGAACTCCCTAGGCTGGGCTGGGGGCACAGGGAAGTTGTCTGTGCTTGGGAATTGCCAGAATTAACAGCCAGGGGCTGATCCAGCTGGGTGATGGATGGGAAGACAGTGCAGCCCTGTTCCCCCTCTCCCCCGTGTCACACTAACTGGGAGGACTGGAGCTCTCCTGGCCCTTCTCACAGATAGCTTCCTGATGAAGGTGACCCAACCAGCTCTAAGAGGTGTTGCCAGGGCAGGGAAATTGTTTCATCAGAAAGACTCATAGTCCATTTTTTGCACCTCCTTGCCAAGTACAAAGCAGCGTGATGCAGATGTCAGAACTGTGCTCTGTGGGGTGAGGCAGGGTGAGACTCCGAGCATCCCTGGGCAAGGCATGCTGTGAAAGAGCAGCCAAACGCTGCAGGCAGGGCCTGCTGAGGGACAGGGCTGCCAAGACTGCAGGACACTCCCCTGGCTTGCAGAATCCCTCACCTGAATACAGAACCTTGGACTGCAGTTCCAGAAACTGAACATCTGAAGCGTCTTTGAGAGCTTCAAGCTAAATCCCCGCGTCTGGCTTTTTGCTCCAATTTCAAAGCATTTTGTTTCATCATTACTGATCTTTTAGCAGAGCCACTACATAACTGAGTATAAATCAAGTCTCTGGTGTCAAAGGTGGTCCATCTCTCACATTTATGAAAGGTGTGGATGGGCAGCAGGGTTGGAACAGAAGTAGGATCTCTGAACAGCCCTCTTGAAGTCACCGACTCAGCTCTGAGGGGAGCAGAGCCTGCTCATTACAGACGTTTTCGACTGAAAAAGTCATTGTACCAATTTTTTGCCAAATCAAGGACTGATTTATCCCTGTTGTAACTTCACTGAGTTCAGTCAAGCTATACAAGTCATGAATTTAGCTCTTAACTTTCTCCGTAGAGAATACTTTTTTCCCCTTTGATAGTGCTTCAGTGAACCTCTGAAAATTTATGAGCACAGATTCTACTCCAGCAAAGCATGTAAGCAGACACACATGGGAAGTACGTGAGAAATTGTCCAGAGAGGAACTGGATTACTTCCATATTTAAACCACCACCAGCCTCTTTCACCTGACATCTTCCCTGTCTTCCCTGGAAGCTGAATTTTGCTGTGGGTAATGCTTTGTTTTGATGGCAGTGGGGAGTTTGAGGAGGACAAGACAGGGAGTGCATCCCATCTACAACAAACACATCCACTCTGTCCAGATTTAGGGATTTCACCAGCCATGAGTAACAACTGCTTCTCAGATTTGCCCAGAGATTTCCCTCCTTAGCACTCACTGGCCTACAATTCTCCCTGCTCCTCCAAATTCCCAGCAAAAACAGACTGTAGTCCCTGCACTTACATTGTGACCAATTTTTTTTCTGTGAAAATAAATTTATGTCCTGCTTTCAGGGCACATTATTGATGCACCTCATCTGACCTACGCTTCCCTCTTCCAGCCCTGCTCTGGGACCTTACTGTACTTTGCAGCAGCACTTTTTTCTCTTTCTTTAGGGAAGCAGTTTGGTTCTGGCTAGGTGCTTACATTTTCATCATTTTCCAGATCTGTTACACAGACTTTACCTGTGCTGGATTTCACACAGGATGATGGTTTGTCTGACAGACCCTATTTACCTTTTACCCAACTTTTGCCAGTTTTCTAGCATACATCCTGCAATGTCCCCTCATAGCTCCACAGTGCCAAAACCCTGATCATCCAGTGCCTGTATCAAGGCTCCCACATGCTGTCCTTTTCTAAAAGCCCAGTTGCTCAGCCAAACCTTTCAGCAAACAATTCATGAACACCTTAAAAGTTCCTGCCATCTTCTGCAGTGAGAATAAATGCACTGTAAATATTTCTCTTACATTGGCTGATGAGCAAATTTACATTTTCGGAAGGATCTGCTATGCACAATCTGTTGAAACCTCTTTCTACTTCTCCCTACTCTACCCCTCTTCTTAGCAAATTTTTAGTCTTGGGAAGGCTTAAACAATCTAACTCCAAATCAGGGAGACAATAGTAAAGAGTTACTGCAAGTCACTCTCCAAACACTGGACAAGAGATTTTATGTAAAAATAAAGCCTCCCTACAATATTCTGTCTTTTCCCCCTGCAAAGGGCCTGCCTGGAAGCTCATGCAGCTCCCAGGGGCTTGCCTTTCTGAGCAGGCATCCCCACGGGACCGATCCCAAGGCATCTTTCCTGACATCCCCAGGCCAAGAAGTGCAAGCAGCATGTGAATCCTGGCCATACACTGCTCTCACTCAGCAGGAGTGGCCTGAAAAGAACCATGGCTTTGCTACAACTGCTTTGTAGCCCCAACAAGCGAGCACTTGGCTTGCTGTGAGGCATTCCCCATGCACCCTTTTGCTGCCTCCTCCCTCGGCCACACTGCTTTCACATCAGAAATGCTCCCCCAGCCCAGACACTTTTGGAGTTTCTTACACAGCCTCTCCAAGCCAAGAAAAGCGCTCAGCTCTATTCAGTAGATTCCTGACAGTCTTCAAAGGATTGCTAATTCCAGTCTGTTTTAAAAACGCAGAGCATTCTCTGCCTTGAGGCTTTTCTGCCTTCCCTGCTTTAGGTCAGCACCTGTTGGGCCCATAAAGCAGCACACCAGAAACTCAGTGCACCTGAAATCGCCCGGAGCTCCCACAGTGCTGAGGGCAGGCAGATCCCACTCTCCTTGGAAGGGACATCAAGCTGCTGACACAAAAGTCATTTTCTGGAGGAGGATGGTGCCCCCCTAGCTGGCTGGGATTAAGGGCTGACAAGGGTTAACAGCGTTTGCTCCTCTCTCCATCGCACCCCCTCCTTCTCACTGTGCATTTCAGTCACAGAGCTGCTCCCGGGCAGCCAGAGCCGGGATTAGGCTGCGGAGCAGTCTGGCTGACACTCGGAGCAGGGTCCTGGGCTCCGCAGGCAGCACACCCCAACTGCAGCACAGCTCCAGGGGCAACGCCAGAACCGAATGAACGACCACCAGACCTTGGGACACTGCAGAACTGGGCAAGTTTAAAAGAACCTTTGAAAACGCCCAACTCAAGAAATTATCAAAATCCTGGTCTTTTTTTTTTTTTAATAACTTTTCTTGAAGGACGGCAAGCATTTTAGTTGCTATGTCTGTTCAGGAGCCATATGGAAAAATCAGTCCTGTCCTGTTTAACTGGTTGCACAGTTTTGATTTTCATCTGCCTACAGAGATCTGAAAAGTCTATGTTCTTTTATGGTTTTTTGGCAAAGAAAGTGAGTGGTCTGAGGATCATCTGGCCAGGAACACAATAGGTAAGCCCAGTATTTTTTGTGTAACATATTTCCAACAGTCTGAGAATATATTGTTTGTGTAACTGAGTAAAAACAGCCTTTAGGATGATGCTCTCTTTGGGATAAGCTGATTATAGGTTTGTTGAACGCTTGGTTTGTTTGTTTTCCTGGACAAGAAAAGCTGAGCTGCTGTGGTATCGGTGTGGTTTGCAAGATCCTGTCATTTAAACAGCAGAAAGACTTTTTTTTAATCCTCTCCAAAGCACAGAGCAACTCAGATTCCACTGTCAAAGGTAAAGCAAAATATTTGGGGTTATATTTTAAATCTGTCAGCTATAATTAGACTACAAGAATAACAAAGTGGCAAAGTGACTCAGAGTCATAAGGAAAAGCTCTGTTATAAGAGCATTAAAATGGAATTGATATGGAAATCTTAAATATTCTTTCAACTTGTTCACATGGTTTTTTAAGCCTGCATTCAACCAGGTGCTAAAATATGACAAACAGGCAAAGAATAAACCAACTTTATCTGGATGTTAAGCGGGACATGGATGACCTGGTATTGACAATTTCCATAATCATCTCACTGATACTAAAGATGTGCTTGACTATGGGAATCCCAGATTTTGTACCTAAAACCTACCGATGTATTCAATGCTAAACTTAAATGTGCATGTTTGAAATGGATTTTAAAAGGAAGGGGTCCTCTTATAAAGTCACCTTAACTGTAATGGACAGAGTGTGTGCTGAACTGGAGATTTGACCGCCTAAAATCTTCCACACTTTTGCAGGCATTATGGGGAAAGAGCTGATTTCAAAAAGAAATAGAAATGACAAAGAACTGAGCCTTTGTCTTGTATGTTTTCTCCTATCACCAGCCAATAATCAGATTTAACCAGGATCTTTACTCCTTGCTGCCTGTAAGATGCAATAGGCTACTTTTTCCTCAAAAAAGGGGATCTTGCTCACAGAGCTCCCTCTGCTTTCCAAATCCCCGAGCTACAGCTGGCACCTGCATTAAAGGTCTATGCCCTTTCCACTTTCATACTTCCTGAAACTGCATGTGGCAGACAGAAGAGTTGTAAGCATGATGGATAACTGCACATAGTGCACTGTCAAAACTTCTGCTCCTAACTGGATTCTCCCCCTCTATGTAGCTCTGGGTAATGTTCACACCAGTTTAAGTAATGTCAGTGTTTGCTGGGGACTGGATTTGTCCTCTATTTCACAGATTCCAAGCAGATACAAAGGCCTGTTGAAAAAAGGAACATAACTGATTTTTTAAAAAATCTCTTGCCAGAGTGAATACAATATGGTTGTAACAGCTCCAGCGAGCAGCAAATGCTGAGACAGGCTGGAAGTGCTGCAGGTACGAGAATGATGGGCAACACAAAAACATAAGATTACTGCCCTACAGTGATAAAGCCTTCTTCCAAATGAGACACACGGAGCTTAAAATCTAAGTACTGGTTTAGGGATTCTTAGCCAGGATTTTCCACCTTTGACCAAACAGTGTCTTACACAGCTCTGGATAAGTTACAATGATCCTCTTATCTACATGTACCTACAGTCACAATGGAAAAAATAAACATCTATGACCTCTGATAGAGCAGCAGAAGCAGGGTCTGGGATATAGTGATCTCCCGTGAGTTTTAAAGGGACTATTTGTTCCATTACAAATAGCTCAACCTTGAAATGTAGTAAGTGAATGCCACAAACTAGAAAAAAAATCTTTTGAATGTAATTCTCCACTTATTCTGACAGCAGTAAAAAGATTTGTTTGAATAACTGTGATGTTGCATTTGTTCTGCTACATTTTTTTCTATAATCAAAGACTTCATAGCAGTTTCTGCAACTAAATCTTTGTAGAGTGATCCTCTGAGGAATATTTTTGTGAACTTTAAACAATTTAGCAAAATGGAGACTGGCAGTATTTGAATGCCTGGTTTGCTAGGATTATAACAAATACCAGGAAAGGCACAGAAAGAGGGGATCACATTACTTTTTCTCCTGGAACAGCCATTTCTTTTCATTTTTTTCATTTCACTTTGCAGGACTGAAGATGTCCTGGTTGTGGCTTTATCTTCCTCTCCATCTTCTCATGGCGACTTGTTTGTGCCATTCTATAAAAGCACCCACCACCAGTTCCCAACAGAGCTTCAAGGCTGATCTCTTCAATTTCTACCACTCCCTGATACTTGCAGATGGTAAGGAAACTACAATTCACCTGCTGAAGGATATACCCAAAAGGTAAGAGCAAATCAGGCACTCCTACTCTCAGATATTTCCCCGTGTCACTGGTAATTGCACACTACCAGTACAAGCCAAGAATCCTTCTGCACCTGCAGGACTCTATCAGTTCACACTGAACTTCCAGTGTCATTACACTGCCCAGAATCTGGAATGAACCTCTGAGATGGAAGTTTAGATTCCTGTAGACATCCCAGCAGCTTCCTGTGGTGTTTGTCAGAGCAGGAGCAGAACGGATACAGGATGGGTGGGCTCCAGCAGCAAACAGTTGTGTCACAAACAGCTCAGCTTCAGGTCTGCAGAGACAGCAGCCATCCTACATTCATGGTGAAATACAGCCATTTTACCTAGCAAATTAACTACCCCAAAAATCAATGGAATACCCACACAAACATCTTATCAGAAAAACTTCTGCCAGTATCCTGCACAGTAAAAGTGTTTTTGTGAATGACACTACAGCTTGATAAGATCAAAAATACTTTGCATGTGGAAATTCCACATATTCTTCATCTTCCCAAAATATCTTCAAAATCTTCTGCCATACCTAGATATTTAGGTGATCTAGATATTACAACTGGCACTGCATCTGGGCAGCAAAGATCAATCTGCTCGTTTGGGAAGAGATGCACTTTGGACAGAGACCAGCAAATACAGATTTTGACATACACCCGAGTGGTCATGGAGCAGAGGGTGAGCAGATTGCTCAGTCTACATATGCATTGCACAGAAAAACTGGAACATGGCACACGTTATATAATGTGACCATGATCACAAGAACAGAACAAGGAGCTCTCCTCCCTAAAGGAAAAGGGGTACTGAAACCTCAAAGAAAAGGGAATTTTTCTATGCTCTTGTGGTGTAACATTACGACTGCAATTAGGAAGCAGTTTAGCATGATCAGGAACGTTCTTATGAACCCCAGACATGCAAACAGAAAGACAAGAGATGACAAGTTTTGGCTAAAAGATTTGAGAATGTGGAACTGATTCCAGTGAAGCTTCCAGTCTGGCCTAGCAGCCATATCCTGAAAGAAAGCCAGACCTCCAGGCTGACAGGATCTATCCATAATGACTAGGCTTGTCTAACTGGTGAACAACAAAAAAAACCTTGAATTGCCAATTCCCTTCATTTAAGTGCAGAGTGAAGCACCCAGATCCAAATATTTCAGTGGCCAAGTCCAAACATTATACAGTCTGTATAAAAACAACAGCAATAAAGCAAGACAGGAGGTTGGGCTCTTTTAAGGCAGGAATCAAAACCTGACCAAGGAGACTGATGTCACTTTGCACTGCTCATGCATGTGAGGCAATTAAGGCAGAACCAGCAACAGGTGGTTATGGAGAAGGCAGTCAGCTAACTCACATCCATCTTCCAAAATAACCAGCTAAGGATGACACACTGTGTTCACCCTAAGTGTGAAAAAAAGCTCAGAGGGAAAGATGCTGCCTAAGGTAAGTGAATAAAGCTTCTAGCAAATATTTGTGGATTAGGAAAAAAACCCACAGCCTGTTTTCTTCCCACGGCTGAAGATTGCAGACACTCACCATCCCTTTGTGTGGATGTACCTCAGAGAAGAGTCATTTCTACCCAGAGCACAGTGACCCACATCAAAAGGGCTGATTACAGGGAGTTTTGGGCTAACTTGAATCCCTCTATTTCTATGTGCATCCACAGGTACTACTTTGTTTTGGAAGAGGGCAGGGTCCTTGCCCCTTTTTCAATAACAGTGACCCCCTGTGATGTTCCCATCGAGTGGAGCATACTTGTCTACAAGTCTCCACCAGGCTTCCCAGAAAAAGCAACACCAGGTAAGGCCTTCGGTCTGCCTAAGTAGAGGCAGAGAAAGCATAACTTACTCATAGGTAACTCTGTTATAGGAGATTTCCTACAAGCCCAAACATCCCATGGCTAATGGGATTAATGGGATTTTATCCCTAAATAAATTAAGGATTAGGTATGAAAAAGTCTACATCTAAAGTTAATATTTGGGAACAACCGTGGGTCTTCCAGGCTGCACAAACAGATCAGCTTCATAAGCTCTTGATACTGGGCCGAACTACCCTCTGCTGCCTCAGTAATTTTTCTGGGGCTTAGGTCACTTGAGACAACCATTTGCTCCCCACATGAAGCAGAGAAGATTTAGCCATTTATTCTTGCCACACCTGCCATGGCGGTGGGTACTGTACTGCCTTTACCCTAAAAGGCAATTCCTTTCTCTTGCATGATTTTTGGAATTAATTTTTCAAACTAAAAATCTAAAAGCTGCCATTAGCAAGTTCTTACCTGTCAAGCAGGTACACCTGACTGAGGAGTTCAAATTATACTCCTTTGAACTGATAAGTTTTCTCTCTTCGTGAGACAATGGCCTAAAACTAATCCAAAGATTATCATAGAAATAATGAGTCTCCTTAAAGTAATGTACCCTAAGAGAAAGCAAATAGAACAAGAAAACTGTAGGGGCATCAGGCATGATACAAACTAAGCTTTTGCAGGCTGTGGTTTCATAATTATAGTATTTTTGAAAACATAATTCTATAGCTGCACTGCTAAAATAAAAGCTTCTCATATTTTATTTTAATAAATTGCCAGTAGCAATTTAGTAAAAATTTATTTTTACTAAAACATATTCTTAGTTATAATTGCTGCTTTCAAGAGGAAAATACAATGTTCCCTAAGACATGAACAGTATAACTTGTATGAAGTGCTTTATTTCACATCTTTTAAAACAGAAGTTACAAGCCTGCTTTTTCCCTACAGGTGACCACGATACACGAGAGGTCTCAAAATCTCAGAAGGCTCCAAGCATGGTGTCCACCATCTTCAACTACAAGGGAAATTCTGTAGAGACTTACATGGGAATGTCTTCCCATTCTGCCCTTTACCTGCTGGAGTTCTTATCCACGGAGCGAGACACTCACATCACCGTGTACTTAACAACTGACACGACCTCTGGGCACCTCTACCCAGAGCTCCCCACAGACCCACGCATAGACGTGATCGGCGTCGGCCACACCACCGTGACTCTGACCTGGAAACACAGCCCTTCTGTCTTGCAGCACAGGGAAAGCATCCAGTACTGCCTCCTAGTTAACGAAAAGCACAACTATAAGAGCTTGTGTGCTGCTGAGACAGCCATCAGGTCATCTGGAATGAAGCTGCCACCCACGTTAGCTCTGTCCCTCTCTCCGTACCTTCTGGAGCCCCAGCAGGTGATGATATTGTCCAACAGCGAACTGAGCATCATCAACAAAGTGAGCGGTGGGGAAGTCAGGCAGGTGTGCATGGGCACCAAGAACACCTACACAGTGCCCAATCTCAGCCCCAGCACTCAGTATTACTTTGACGTTTTCATTGTCAATCTCCTCACAAATGCCAGCGCCGCGTACACCGGGACGTTCGCCAGGACCCTGGAAGAACCTGAACCCAAGGTGATGGAGATGAAAGATGGCAAAGTGGTTCATGTGGTCCTGGATGGGAAAAAGCAGAAATTCTACAGTCTGCAGTACCAGGCAAGGCACAAGAAAATCCACTTCACCTTTCAGTTGTGTCGCGGCCAAATACGAGTTCACATAACGAGGAATGGCAAAACAGTGGCATCGGAAAATCTCTCCGGGCTGAGGTATCTGTCCCTGAAGGGAAAGCTGCTGGACACCTATTTGGTGCAGCTGAGGTCCACAGAGGAATCTAACTCTTCTGTGAAGGTACAGGCATCCCCACATTTCCACAAGCCCTTATTCCCACTTCTTCCAGAGAGCTTAAAAATCAAATCCTTCAGTAAACTGAGAACGTGCAGGTCTGTGACCATTGCCTGGCTGGGAACACAAGAGGAGAGCAAGTACTGTGTGTACAGGAAAAGGATTGAAGAGGATCAGATCTGGAAGGAGCTGCAGAGCACAGACAGGTGCTCTGGGCCTGAATCTCGGCACAAATCAGAGAAAGTGCTGTGCAAGTACTTCTATGATCTAAACCTCCAGCGAGCTGTCACAACAGAGACCATCAAAGGGCTGGAGGCAGGGACATTCTACTTGTTTGATGTTTATCTCTTTGGGCCATCTGGCATTCCTGTCAGATATCACAGCAAAGTTGTGAAGACCAGGAAAAAATGCTGAAGGTTTTAAAGGGAAGTTTTGAAGTGAGTGTGTCTTGGAGTGACTAAACTGGGACAGAGTGAATGAAGGTTATTATCAAAATCTACACCAATCCAAGTCAAAGGCCCTGCAGTTTGAACTGTGCTGACACACAAAAGATTTAAAGCAAAAAGATTCTACAGCATAAAACATCTTAGATGATTACACTTACATCTTCTCTCCTGTGTAGGGTGGGGTGCTTTTTTTTCTTTTCCTGTCTCATTCAAACATTAAAAACAGAGCTGTGAAACAAACTCATACACATGGAAACAAAATACCCCAAGAGCACCCATGAGAAATAGATTGGTTACCTAAAATGCTCCTGAAATCCAGCACAGAAGTGATGGGAAATGCCTCACAAGGAGCACACGTCATTTTTCAAGTCTCAGAGACTTTTCCACTTTCCGTAACTCATGCAGCTAATGAGGAACTGAGAGACCCCACAAATCAGACTACTCCTGAGAAACAGATTCCTCACTGCTTGGACAGGACTGGAGACAAAAAGAAATTGAAAAAGCAGTGGAACTGATGTATAACTCCACACCTTGAGTAAAGCAGGCTGAACTACATCTTCCCCTATTACCTGCATGCTTGCCTGGTTTCATTCCTACAGAGAAACTGTGCTTGGTTAGGAGCAGACAAAATTCAGGCCAGGAACTGGCTCTGGATCTGGCTTTTCTGGGGGGTGTACAAATACACTGCTGTGCTACTGCCCACAGAGGAAGGCAGCAATTGAGGAATCTTGCCATAGAAAGATTTATCATCTATAGTCTCTGATATCGAGCTCATCTCTATGACTCTGTGACTCCTGACTGTAATATATTCGTTCTTTGCATCCTCAAGCCAGCCTATATCAGTGAATGCATTGCTTTGAGAAAAATTAAATGTGATTTTCCTATTAAATATCATGGTGGAAAAATATTTGCAGTAAAAATTCTGACAAAAACATTTTGATTGTCTTGTTTCCTTGATTACCTTTCTTACATGACATGAGTGTAAAAACAAAGAAAAAAATCAAGTCCTCATAAAAAACCATTACACTCAACTTCAACTATCAGCAGAAAATGTTTTGCACTTAGAAAAGTGCAAACTTGGCAGGCCTGGAATCTACCTATGAAGAGATACAATAGATGCACTAACCCAGAGGCTGCCAGAGAAATCTTGCCTGCAGTAATTCTTTTTCCTTTACAACTACACTAAACACATACATAAATGATTAAATCCATTGTTGTGTATTTGAGTCATTCTCTTGCAATTCAGGGTCATCAAAGCTCCAGTTTACTCCGAGCAGTTATTACACCCAAGCATGTTTGGAGGCCCTAAGAAGGACGGAATCAGTCCCATATGTGGGCCAAGGGCTGTGTTTCCTGCTCCAAAGCCTCTCTCAGCACCCTGTTCAGGGCACCCTGTCGCTGTTCAGCCCCAGGTGAGGGGCTCAGGCCTTCCCAGGGGATCAGCTGCAATATCTGGGCTTGGCTGGGCTGTGCATTCCTGCAGGCACTGTTCTGGACTGAGCAGTGCCACGGCAGGAGCTGCCTGCTCTGCACCTCCTGTCCACACTCCCCAGGCCTTTTGGCTAACTACAGGGGCTGGCAGCTGCTCTGCCTTCATTCCAAGGCAGGCCCTCGCTTCATTTGCCTCTTGCCAAAAATAGTCTGAGCTCAGAGAGCAACAGAGGTCATCTCCACTTGGAAATCTCCCCGTTTTCTGCCTTCCTTCTCAATTTCAGGCATTTATATTCTGGATGAATTTCACTTAGATGCCCTACAACTGACTGTAATAACAACCATAATTATAATAGAGGAAGAACAGGAAGATCTGTCTAACTGCAGATACAATATATTCTTAATCCCCTGCCCTCAGTCTGTCAGAGGATTAACCCTTGCTTTTACTCTCTGCACACAATTGCCACAAAAATGTCCCTTGGAAGAGGAAGATACATTGGCAACATGGCCCATATCAGTGTTTCTACTAAAGCAGGGGTTTTTTGCAACAGAACTGGTCTTGGGTTTCTCAGTAATATCTTGGTTTAGGGCTGTAGTCAAGAGGTGTGAGGAAGGGATAGAAGGAGAGCCTGAAAGACTGCAGAGAGCTGAGCAGTCAAAGGTGGCACCAAAGCAAAGGCTGGGTACTGTTTCAGGGAGACTTTGAAAAGAGCCAGGAGATTCCCAGATTCACCAGATTCCTCTTCCCAGATTCACCATCCCCTCTTTACTCCTCTCCCTGGCCTTTGCCACACACAGAGGAGTGGCTGAGGCAGAACCCAGTGGGAAGCTCTGAAGAACACAACTTACTGGTCCTGCAGCCCAGGCTGGGAGCCAAGCAGGGCAGTGACCACTGGTGCTGCTGGGAGGGCTGATGCCAGCCCCTCACAGGAGGAGCTTTCTCCCACACACACCAGGCCCTCTTGATGCCTTAAATGGCTACCTAGAAACAGAGACTAGACAGGAATAAAGGAAGGATTTATTTAAAAGGCCTTCAGATGTACACTCTGGGCTCCAGAGGCTCCTGCCTCAGTGCATCCCAAAATGGACAATGACAGATCACGAGTTCTTCACACTTTGATATCAGCATCAATTCACCAAGCAGAACCCAGCCAATGATGGAATTTCCCCAAGCTTTCCCCTCCTCCCCAAGATGAAGGTTTACAGTTCTTGGTCTGGGTGTCCTTGGAGAATGAGCTGGAGATGTTTAGTTATGTCTATTTTAGCATAAGAGAACAGCACTTAACGAGCTACAGGAAAATTCAGAGTTACACTGGGCAGTGCAGGATTTGAAAAATATAAAAGTTAAAACCTAAGGCATCACCTCCATCAGCCAAGGCCCTCTGCACTCAGGAGAGAGCTGGGCTGTAGGGAGGAACATGCTGCTCTGTCAAAACTCATCGCCACTAATACACGCAGAGCAGGTAGCTGCCCTCCAGGTAAGCAGCCCACTTTGCTCATGAGTGCAGCCAGCCATGCTCTGTAACAGACCCCAGGAGCAGCAGGGGATGTTCCTCTCCACTGATGCTCCCACTGTGAGTGTGCCTGTGTGCACTGGGCTGCAAACCTGTATTGAATTTGCTCATGCCCACCCCCTGCTCCTGAGGCAGCCTCTGGGCACAGGGGTTTAAGCTGAGTCTCAGTGCTGGCAGTCCCCAAAGTTTGAAAGGTTGATCCACAACAAAACCAAAGGTGCTGCATTACACCCCTGGTGCTCTTTCCAGCCTTACACAGGCAGCTGTTTATGTGCACAACTCCCCATCTTCAGCACTCACAAGTCCTTTCATTTAAAAGTTGTTTGGTATCTTTCCTTTTCCCCTCTGTCCCGTTTGACTAGTCATTGCATACTAGGCCACGTTTGCCCATAAACATTTCCCAAGCCACCTCCTTTCTTGTCTTCATGCTTTCTGCAGTCCTTCCTGCTCAGTATTTTAGAGAGGCTCAATGTCTTCAGTTCAGCCTGTCCTAAGCTGTCATCAGCTCTTCCCACATGCTTCCCAGCCCTGCTGAATCTGAGTCACATCAGAAGCGCAGACAGATCTTTTCAAGGAGAACATTTTGGAGCAATGTTTTGGTCTTGTGGATCATTTAAAGTAAGTCATGAACATCATTTTCAGGCCAAAGTATTTTTTCTGGTGTCCAGTAGTGGGTCCCAGCTTTTTTGTGTACTTCCAGCTAATGTATCTCAAGTCCTGTCACAGCTGAGATCAAAGGCCAAGCACCTCCTCCCACCATTTTTGCAGAATTGCTCCCACCGCTTTGCTACCCCTTCCCATGGGAAGTGAGGGTCAGGGTACCAAAAGCAGAGCAGGCTAATAAGAGAAAACAGGTTTAATCCCACATCCACTTCCCCTCAGCCTCACAAATCAAAACTTGATTTGGCAAAATGAAGTGATGGTACGTGAAACAGTGAAATAACAGCGTGGGCCCAAGTTTACCACTCTGTGTTGCTGTTAGCCACTAACCAGAACAGTGAGGGGCTCTTCAGCATCACCTTTCAGTGCTTCATACAACTGCTACTCACAGAAACTTTGAGATGTGACCCAAGTCCATAACAATTGCTTGTTTAATTTATACACTTTGAAATATACTGCTAAAACCAGCATAGATGTTTCAGACTGGGTTCATGGAGTAAAGGCATTTATGAGTTAATGTTTAACTGACAAAAAGAATCATTTATTTTGTCATTCCTTTCTTTTTTCCTGTATTTAACAGCTCGTTTATTCATTCCCTGTTATTTTGAATAATAAATTTAAATACCTTCCAAGTGAACGTGGTTGTTTAATAAATTCTTCCGTATCTGCCCACATTCAGGGATGCATTCAGAGCTTAAAAAAAAAAAACACCTCAATTTCATCTTTGTATCTTGCAATTTCCTTTTCTAGCTGATGCTTTCTCACTTGGAAGACCCCCTTCTAGCTTAAACAACAGGTTAAGATATACCTCCTACTTTGGCCTATGGTGCTGAGATGAAATCCTGCTCGTTATTTGCTTTGAAAGACACAGAGCTGAAGTGTTGGTTTACATGTACACACAACACCCCCGTTTTGGGCTTCCTTACTATTTCCTGTTGGGTTTTGTGGGTTAAGAATTTATGAGCCATGGACACTGCAGTTAAACATCCCAGCCACATGCAGCTTTGCACAAGGCATAAAATCTAACATTGAAAATCAAGTAGTATTAGCACTGACAGCAAGTAGAGACCAGTGACCCCAAAATGCCAAAGGCTTTCAGGTGCTGTTAGAGGCAGCTGAAGCTCTCTGGCATTTAGAGAGAAATGGATGACTTGGCAGCTGATTAGTCATTCAGCAAAATAACCAACCCAGGCAAAACAAAATAGACGGTGGCTTTGGGGGAAGAAGGTGAACAAATGATGAATGGCAGCTCATCAGTGTTACCTGTTCTGCACGTGCAGGATGGAGAAATCACCAGTGTAACAGAGCAGGCAGGCCAGTGTGCTTCTCTTGCACAGCAACAGGGATTTCCTGGACAAGACTGTCAAGGAATATTAAACAACAGCGTGGTAAAAAGTAGATCAATTTTCTAGAAGAGGCAAGCAATGAGTGTGTCTCACTGCTGCACTGCATTCCTCTGCCCAGAAATGCGATATAACTCGAGGATGAGCCCAGAGGATCCCGGGCTGACAAACACCGCTGGCAGGAGCTGCTGTGGCTCCAGCAGCCCACGCTGCCAGGGGATCATCCCAGGCAGCACACGGAATGCTGTGCTGCCACCAGAGCTGCCAACACGAGAGGGCACTGTCAGGCTGGAGGAGAAGCACAAGGTGTGCCTCATAAGGCTTATCCAGAGCAAATATTCCAGCAAATTTAACAAGTCAGGCATCTTTCTGATAAGATTATTAAGCAGAACAGATAGAAGGAAAAATCCAGAGCTCACATTTAATTTTCTTAAGTTTGAGGGGGTTTTGTTAAAATTAAAGTGCATAAAACCTGACAGCCAAGGAACAGTAAGAGACAGGCACTTGCTGAAAGGACTGAAATACCAGTGCTTCCACTGCCTCTGAGGTGTTCAGTCAATCACTGATGGGGCTAAAGCTCCTATAAAACAAAGAAATACTGTGACACTGAGGATAGTAACAGATTTCATCAGGTTCAAGTGGGGAGTCTTATTTCAGGCACAATCTGCTCAGCAAGTTTCTATCCCAGGCACCCCATGACAACTCCATCTCTTCTGTAGTGTCCTTGTACCGAGGGAGATTCTCTAGAATATTATTTTCCTGTCTCACCAAAAACACTCAGAGCCTTACCTCCCACTGGAGCTGGATGTCCCATTTGTACTCTGGGACACAGGAAACAGACTGCAGTTTGTCAGGGACTTGTTCTTTGGGGAATTTGGTCACTGACATTGTAGCCTCTATGTAAGACTAACAATTTGCTTACAGGGGCCAGGAGTAATCCCCAAAAAACTGCAGACCCTGGCCTATAGTGCTTCTGCACTGAGGAAAGTTCTTGGAAATTCTACTTCTCCACCTCAAGTTTACAAAAGCACACAAACAAGGACAGGGCTGACAGCAGGGGGACCAAGGAAGTAAGAACCAGAGGTGCTGTTTCTTTTTTGCAGATGTTGGTATCAGTGACACAGGAGGGGTTTGAGAAGGTGGCCCAGAAGCTCAGTTTCAAAAAGATTATTTCTGACTCCCATGGTAATTTGCTCTGAAAGCAGAACCCAGAATGAAGGGAGACCTCCAGGGGCCAGGGTGAAAGCAGAAGAAAACAATGAATAGTCTGAAAGTAATGAGGTAAAATTTGTGTTTGTTAGATGCTTCTTCACAAAGGAAGGGCCCAAACTGGATCCACATTTTGCATCCAGCTCCCATTTTTATAAGTTGCCTACTACTCACAGGAAGTCTTTTCGCCTGGACAGAGATTTCTCTGGAATGACATTTATTTTCAGAAGGGCTCTGCTGGAGCCCTGATAAGGGCTGCCAGTGGGATACATCAGTCCTGGCCCTTCCTGCTGCATTTTCCAGGCACCAGCACCATGGTGGTAACTGATACCAGCAATTTTTTCCTTTTCTTTCCAGCAGCTAGAAGATTATATTTGATTGAGCTTCAACTACTGATTAATTTCTGTCTCCAGGGTTCTCTGCCAGCATATAAACCCACTAAGCCCCTAGTATTCCTGTAGCCCGTGACTCACAGGAGAACTCAGCATGCAGTGTGTTTTCTGTCCCAAGACTATGATCCTAAGGAAATACTCAATCTGAGTCTCCTTTAGAGGCCTCTGAAAATAACCACACACAGCCCACCGTCAAGGTAATGTGCTGTTAGACCTGGATCTCACATCTGACATATCTGCTACATGAAAAACACCGCAAAACCAAAACAGGGACTCAAAGCAAATAGCCAAAATCTAGCTGCCCTGCTTTTCACTTTCCTCTGGGACATATCATTCAAAATCAACCCAGCAACACCCAAAGAGGCACCACACAGCACAGCAGAGGCAGTACTAGTGTTAAGGAAAACTTCCATTTTAAAGATAGGAAGTACCAGTGCTGCGTCCCACACTTTTTGTGGAGGCAGGTGATGGTTTTTGAAGAGATTAAATGCACTTCCACTCTGAGATTAGGGCATGATCTGTCTCACCTAAGGCTGCAGACGTAACTAAAGAGTTAGAGCAGAGCTATTGCTATTCACTGCAGTGCTGACAAGTGTTCATCTCCTGAGGCTTCACCCACTGAACCCCCATAATTAGGGAGTTAATTCCTTCTTTCCTTTCTCCATTCCTGATACACAGAAAGGGAACATAAGCATGAGTTACTTGGCTTAACAGTATCTCAGTGTCATGACTTGGGGCCAGTTTCATGATTTTTAAGCATTTGGAGTTGACAGTACTCATGACTGGAGCTTGTGAGTTGCAGATCATGAGAGATCATGAAAGCAAGAACAGTTTGCTTGCAATGGCAACCAGGAAGGACCAAGATGTTTTCTGTACATGATGGAAAGTTTTAACTGGAATTCTTTGGCCTTTTTTCTCATAGAAGAATCCCAGCCAAAGAGGGAGCCAATAGTAAGCACTACAGTCAGTGACAAGTGCCTTTGAGGACAAGAGCCATCCACCCACAGAGAGGGATTCTTTTCTTTATCTACAACTCAAGGAAGGAAACACAATTTTATTATTGGGTTGGCCCAAAAAAAAAGAAAAGCAAATATTTCTATTCAGGCAGTTAGATTCTTATGTGGGCCAAACCCTCTGGTTTTGTAACGTGGTACAATCCTCCAAGCCAGATTTGCAAAAGCAGAGTGCCAGTTTCTCGTCTCAGACTGAGAGCTCAAAAACTGGCCAGACCATCAGCAGTGCTTTGCACATATTATCTCCTATTGGGATAAAATCTTTTCAAATCTGCCTGTAACTCAATGAAACCACAACAGTTACATCTGCAAACAATTTGGCCCACAATATTTTCCTCCCTAGTCATGCTTATGCAAAGGGAAAAAATGCCACTTTTATAGTGACTACTTTATCATGTTATTCACATGTACTAATGCCCAATAACAGCATTCTCTTCTAAAAGAGCCAGAAGAAAGCAGAAAGGTGTTTTATTTTATTCCTTCCAAAAGAGAATATAATTACCCACAAAGCAGCAGTCAATTCTAACTCAAAAGTACAGCCATTCTATAACTAAGCAGCAGAACAATTAGCTTTGGAATGAAACTTCTCTAAAATCGGTATCAGAACTCCCACTCATGCAAATGGTTTTTGTTTGCAAGGGTGGTTGTTCTTGAAGAAAGGACTCAACAATTGAATTGAGAGGTGATTCAGAACATGAAAAAAACTAAGTCTGGTTCTGAACAGGACATTAGAGGGGAAGTCTGCAGCTCACATTGTGTTGGGCACAGTCAGTTCTGACTGAAATAACTGACAATTACGTTATTCAATGGCTGAGTCTCAGAAACTGGCAGCAAACCTAATATTTCAGCTATTTGGATAAAACTGTTCCTCATCTCTAGGGTATTACTGTTTATTTGCCTCAACTCTATTAATTCCATCTTAACCAGGTATTCAGAAAATGTGTGATAGCAGAATTGATCAGTCAAAACATACCGAACATTCTTTTCCAGAGGATTGTGAAATAGCTCATTGGAGTAGTTCTTTTGCAACATCCTTTGGCTACACTGTCCCTCCCACCAGCTTCTTAGAAGAATCATAGAATTACATCTATTATTGCCCCACTACAGTTTGTTTCCCTACTGACTTGAGATAAAGTATCACAGAACATTCTGAGTTGGAAAGGACCCACGAGGATCATGCAGTCCAGCCCTTAAGTGACTGGCCCTTACAGAGACTGAACCCAAGTCTTGGCATTATTAGCACCAGGCTCAAACCAACTGAGCTAAATATTCACGTGCATTTTTACTCTATTTAGAGCAGGAAGTTACTTTTTATTCCCTAACAGAACAGTTCCCCATCCACTCTAAGAAAAGAATGTCAATTGTCATAGCAAGGCTCAGTGACAGTAAAACTGTAAGCATGCTCCCTTCCCACTGCTAGAGCATATTGAAAGGTAGGCAAATGGAAATACAAAGATAATGGAAAGACCAAATCCTAAAAGGGAAACTGGAAAGAACTACCTATGGCCTGCAGACAGGAACAAACCAGATCCATGTCTCTTAAACATGACTTTGGGCAGGTTCAGGTCCTGGCTTTCAGCCCCCTGCCTGCCCTGCACAGTGCTCTGAAACACTCAGGGACTATGGAAAGGGTGAGAATGAGGGGCACCACTCACATCTATCCTTACTGCATTTCCCACATCCAAAGAGGCACCTCTCCATTTCCTGGAAATCAGAGCATTGTGACAAGAATACAGAAAAAAAAATAAAGACAAAGCTATATCACAAATCTGAATGTTGGATTCCCAGTAGGGTAAGGGTGAGCAGCATTTGGCTTTTAGGAAATTATGGGTTGCTGTCAGAACACAGCTTTGATTTAAGTTCTAGTTGGTTTGGTTCAGGCTTGTGTCCAAACCTTTTGAAAAACAGTTCAGTTAGAAGAGTTATAGGAAGCACTATAGGGTTTGCTGCACTTTTTCCTTTAACAGTGAAATGTTTTGACTGGAAACAATTAGGGTCAGGAGCCTTTTTTTTTATTATATGCATATTCAGGCCACAGAACTGATCCCAATGGGCCTAAGCACAGCAATAAATGTGGTGGGCGCCCATTGTTTATTCTCTCTCCAGAGTAACGGGACAAGTTTACCATTAGGTGGCACCAGAGAATATTTGAACAATACCAGGAAGGACCACGGGAACTGGGATAGTCTTAAGCAGATGTAACCACATAATTAAAAAATAGTCCTCTTTGCTATGCATATGAGCTCTTTAATTACTCACTACAAATGATACACAGTTCATCAGAATGCAAGTTACAGCTACAGCCATGATTTATTAGCAAGTGGTTTTTATTCTTGATCACACATGAGAAATATTTAATGTGAAATTGCCATACAGTTGGATCTAACTGAGATGAACGGCTTTGTAGGGTTTTATTTGTCTTACTGAAAAGAAAAATATATCTCTGCCCAGACAATTCCAAATGTGGGCTGTTAAAAAAGACCCTTTTAATAGTCCCTGTGCCTATCTGGTACAATTCCAGAGAGGTCTATGAATAATTTACCAGCTAATGAGCTCTTTTCTGTTTATGAAATAATACTCTTAAGAATAATAAGGCAGGACATAAGCAGTAGCCATATGTTTCTTCTCAAGTTCTAGCCAGACAAATGACCTGAAAATTGCTGTTGCAAGAACTTCTAAAGCATATGGCTAAGTACAGGGAATTTGTTAACTTCTTGTGTCAGATCCAAGAGTTTCCAATTATCAACAAAAGATGGCATACCAACCCAATTACTCCTGATATATTCCAGTCAAGATAGATTCCAAGTAACCATAGCTGTGTGGGCGTATGTGGTTTGAAATAACAGGAATCACTGCAAATTTAGTGTAAATAAAAAAAGTAGACCCACAGATCACATCCAGACAAATGTGTCCCAGTGTGCTGAATGTACTTTCAACAGGAAGCAGGAATTTTTAGGCATTCTACCAACGCTGATTTCAAGCCACCATAAACTATTAAAGGTACATTTGCTTTCCAGCACTACAGGAAAGTCCTGCAACAGTTTATTTCATTTGTCAGAGAGGAAAAGAAATACATCTTCCTTACATAAGAAAAGAAAAATATACCAAGTAGTTTACAATTAAAAAAAAATAATTGCAGATTGTTTTTTAAGACAACATCCTCATCTTGCTGGATGAACACCAGGACACTGGTACATTATGCTTATTTCTGATACATCTGACTAAGCAATTGAGTCCAGTGCCATGTTCTTACTCACAGGAGTCCTCAGCCCCAACCCCTGTGGACACAATGTGCTTTCATACCGTGCCTGAACCAAAGAATCTCCAGCCACTTTACTTGACAGCAAGATGGAAAAGCAATGATGTATTCACAACAATGGACCAGAACTCATAAAACCTCTAAGGGAAAAACATGAGGAACCCATTTGTGCGCTAAACAATATTTCATATTCATACTAAAATTTATTACATCATTTTAAGAGCCATGTAAACTGTCAGGGTTCATTCCCACTCTACTGGGTCAGTGTGTCAATCCAGGTCACCGACAGCATGTTCTTCACTAAGTTAAGGATGTTTCTGAGTTAATTCTTGTTTGGATCATGCATCTTGCGAGGAAGATAAAGGTTCACAGGTCATTTCATGCTGTATTTAATGCTTGAATTCAGCAAGTTGAAAGCCACTGCTTTGGTTCTTTATTATTCAGCTTCCAGCAACTGTTCAAGGATTATGACGTGGGTGGTAATAAAACATACAAAATGCCAATTATCCACAGGCAAGCCAATGACTGGAATGCTTTCCTTTTGGTCAGCCACAGCCTGGCAGGCACTTCCCAGGCCTAGGTCCTCTTGGGTTGAGTTGCTCAATCCAGAGCAGATTTCATTCACTACACTAAAGACCTCTGGCTTGCTCTAGGGGGAGTAAAGCCCGAGTAGAGGCTGCCGGAGAATCCCTAATAGGCCACTGGCTGAGCAAAAAGCCTGAAAGAACCATGCCACTGATGAAGAAAGAGCAAAAAGCCTTGCAAAGCCTGAGAAACACCTCCTCTTCCTCAGGATTTCCAGCCAAATAAGGTGATCATGAGGGAGATTGATCCATTCCAACCAAAGGAAGCAAAAGCCATGAAAAGTGATCCCCCAATACTTAGAACAGACTAAACATTAAAATAACTGCATGTGCAAAAGATGTTTAAGAGTCTAGAAATGCAATCTTTTCCTAATGGCTCATATTTCACTTGCATGAAACTGAAAAATCACCAATTTAACTAATCCTTCCTTTATTATACTGCCTTTAAGAGGAGTACCTAAGCTACAAATGTAAAAAAAAGGTATACTTTTTAAAAATGACAACCCTGATCTAATTAATGCATCATAAAGAAAACAAGAGATGAAAAATCACATTTTGTACCAACCTAAATTTCTCTAACTACAGTAGGAAGAGCCAAAAAACCAAAAAGTCACTGAAATTTCCTCTCTCCATGCTGAGGGTACACGACTGATATATTTCTCCCAAGCACAAGATTAAAACTAAGCTGTTGTTCCTTATCACAGCAGGTAATACCTGGCACTGTTCAAAGGCATTTCCAATATTAACTCACCTGTAAACCAAAGAAAACATTTTCTCATAGCTCAGGAATCACAGTGCCATGGCACCACATTTCTAAGAGCCAGGAATGCTGCCTGCGAAACTGAACCTGGTATGAGCACACGTGCAGAGACTGAGAAAAGAGGCACAGACCCTGCTGGATGCTAGTAAAGCAGAGAGCAAAGCCAGTTTATTACAGACATCACCAGCATTTATAGTTCTCCGGCTTCCAGAGAAGTTCTCCTACCTAGACCCCCCCTTGTTCTTACTCTCATATCAACACTGTCAAGTCCTTGCAGACATCCTCCTTGCACCAGTGACGACCTCATTCACATCTTCTTTACGCTGAAGTGGTGAGGCCTTGGCATCCACTTTGTTTTGTCTTTGCTTCTTGTTCTTGCCTTGAATTTTATCTGTCCCACAGTTTCTGCTGAACCAAGGCCAGAAGATCCACACATCTACCAGCCCCTGTCACTGTTCGGCCCCCAAACAACTCCTCCTTTCCTGTTCAACAATCATTATTTGCTTTATTATTTATTAATTCATCTTTGCATGCATTAAGCAAGGCAAGCATAGCACTATAATTAATAGCACTCCTAATACAAACATTCCCATCTTAACTAAATTCTTAATCCATCCAGTGACCCCCCAGTCTCCAAAGAGACTGTTAAACATCTGTTATTTTTAATTTGGCTACATTATCTCACAAAGCTTTAATACTAACATCAATTGATTGTGAGTGATCAGAAAGGTTCATACAGCACAGTCCATCAAAACCTTCACATCTGTGTCTGTGCACTAAAAGCAAAAAATCCATAGCAGCTCAATTTTGCAACATAGCACACCTAACTCAATCAACATCAGTCAACAACCTCGTTAAAGCAAGCAAAGTAGTGATGGATTGTTAGCCTAACCAACAACGTAACTTATTTAAATTAATGTGTGTGCTGCAGATATTCCAGGTGCAAAAAAAAAAAAAAAAACCAGCTATAACTGCAGGAGGTTTCCAGAATTCTGCATTGGGATCACACCCTGTTTCAAAGGCATCCAAACTTCCATTTCCCTCCAAAATAATTATCCCAGTGAGTACAATTTAATATTTGTGTAATATTAGGTGTCAGCATTGCTAGCCTAGAAATGGTACAGGGTCCTCCCACACCATGTGAGGGAATTCCAGGCCATGCTCTATCTCTGCATATTAAAAAGATTCCCTGAGGAAGATTTTGGGGATGAGAATCAGATGGAGCATAGTACACACTGTTGCATATCATAACGGTTGTATTACACCATTTTGAACTATTAAGGAAAACTGGATTAACAGGGAATAAATTTTGTTTTACTGTATCATTACCTTGGGGTAGTTTGGAATAGTTAAAATATATGCAGGCATCTGCCTTTTGTGAGCCTAAAAATATCCCATTCTGGTGGTTCAAGTGGGAGTACAGGCAGTCTATCATTCCACACATCAAAACTGTCTAAACATGTAGGAAGGGAGGAATTACACTGTGATTTAACAAGGCAACCTTGAACCTCCTGAATAATCAAAGCAGGGGATGTAAGTGGTACAGCAACTAAGCACGTGTGAAAAGGAGCTGCTGGAGTGGCCAGGGACAAGCATAAGGCAGATTAGGAGTGTGTGCTAAAGCCAAACACTACCTTCTGGCACAGGTGGCAAGGGGCTTCCCCTCACACATCCCAGAATAATTAAATGCACCACTAGCATATTTGGCCAATATAGTAGGCCAATGTTCAGCAAAGACTTCCGAGTGCTCAGGCAAGCCATAGCTATACCCACACACGAGAGTCTTTACCTCTATGTTTGTACACCTGCGCCGTGAGGGGTCACAGCGCCGGCAGTCAGCTCTCCTGTTATGAGATGCACAATACCAAAGGCAGCCACAACTTTGGCATTCACACAGAGTCCACGCCTCATGGGCCCCTGTGTGGCAGGCCAAGCAGGGAAATGAAATTAAAAGACCTGCTGAGAGCTCACGTTCAAAAGAGGTTACAAACCGGCTGGGATCAGGGTGCTGCCAGTCCAGGGCAAGAACACTTTCATCAAAAGGGAAAGAAGCATAGTACCGACCACCTCTGGATGAATGATCAACAGGTTCTCCGAGGAAGGAGGACCTGTCTTTTCTTACTCTGACGTCCCTAGGCAACCCAAACCACCGATTCAAGGGCATTAATCCTTCTCTGTGTTTTGATCAGTTGTTCAGTGAAGAGTCTGATGTTCTTGGCTGGAACACAACGAGGACTGGTATCTGTGGAAACACAAGCATAACCCCTATGTAATGAGGGGAAATGGACCTACAATTCTTCCACTCTCTGGATCTTTTACAAGAACTTGTGCTTTATGCCCTATTTCTAATGACATTTCTTTAGAAGTAGAAAAGTGTTTTATTATAGGGGGAACCTTTCTATCACCATAGCATTTAAAAAATCAAAACCATATAGTTTTGTAAGGCCTTATGTAGCCTTTCCATAGGTGTACATCCTTGCATTCCCCCTTTCTGCTGGGCCAAAAGACGCTTAAGTGTTAAATGAGCACATTCAATAATTGGTTGTCTTGGAGGGAGTGAGGGATGCCAGTAATATGAGAGATCCCCTGTGGGGTAAAAAAGCAGGAAAGCCTTTGGGAAGTGTAAGCAGGACCATTATCAGTTTTAATATGCTGAGGAACCCCTAAAGTTGCAAAAGCTGCCCAAAAATAGCAGCAAATATCTTTGGCAGTTTCTCCTGTGTGGCATGATGCAAACAACACACCTGAGAAGGTATCAATGGATGAGAGAACATATTTGAGGCGACCAAATTCAGGGTAGCAGGTAACATCAGTCTGCCATACCTGGAGGCTATGTAGGCCACGTGGGTTAATTCCTGGTGAAGCTGTCACAAAATTGTGATTCTGGCAGTCAGGGCAAGCAGCAATAACGCCTTTCCCTTGGCTGGTGCTTTAAAGCAGATGTGCAACGAAGAGCTGCAGCATTCTGGTGAAAAAAGAAATGGCTGAGTTTGGCTTGAGCAAAACAATCAGGAAGTACCTGAGCAGGTAAGGTAAGAAAATCAGCTTGTTGGTTTCCTTCTGCTATAAAACCATGTAACATTGTGTGAGAGCGAACGTGCGTAACAAAATAAGGATGCTGCCCATCATCTAAAAGGACAATTAATTGTTGTAACGACTGGAAAAGATCCACATTAGAAACTTCTCTCAAAATGGCAGCTTGACGTCTTTTAACAATGCTTGCAACATAAGCAGAATCTGTTATCAAATTAAAAGGTGGGGGCCACTTTTGAAAAGCACAAACAACAGCAGCTAATTCCACAATTTGTGGGGACCAAGAAACTACAGTCACATCAGAGGGCCATGTACCAGTCTCATAATCCCTCCAAAGTAAGACAGATTTGTGGGATTGTCCAGAGCCATCAGTAAATACTGTAATAGCTTGTAAAGGAATTTGGGTTTTGAAAAAATATTAAAGTTAGTAGTTAAAAATTTATGAGGTGGTAAATGAAGAATAATCTGACCTGAAAAGTTAGCAAGTGCAGTCTTGCTAAAAGGTCTAGAAAGGTCCTGATGTCTGCAAAAGCCATTGTAGATAAACAGTAGTTATGGGTACATAAATTTGTTCAAAATCACAGTCTGCCAATATTCGTAATCTCTGACACGCCTTAATAATAAGCTGTGCAAACATTTCATGTTGACTAACAACTGTCTTTGACATCTGATGAAGTAAAAAAATCCATTTAATGATAAGCAACAGGTAAGCTATATTAGGATCCCACTGGTACAATGAGGCACGTGGTTGTTGTGAAGGATTTAAAAGAAACAGTAAAAATGGAAGATCAGGTGCTCACGGTGACATTTGTCTATGAGCAATGGCATCTGCTACCTTTTGCAAGGCCAATTGTGTTTCATTATTTAAATGTCTTGGGTAAGACAAGTCAGGTTCTCTTTATAAGAATGCAAAAAGGGGAGCTAAATCTGAATTTGTGATTCTCAGCAAAGGTCTCATTCAATTAATAGCTCCTAGTAATTTTTGTGTTTCATGTAGCATAGAAATTTTGGTTTGAATTTGTAATTGCTGTGGCTGCACAGTTTGGTATCTAATATGCCAACTTAAATACTGCCACAGGGGCATCTGCTGAATCTTATCTTGAGCTATTAGCAATCTTGCACATTTTACAGCTTCTGTGGTAAGGGCCAAGGTTTCCTTCATGTCATCTTGTTTTTCAGCTGCAATGAGAATATCATCCATACGGTGATATAATAACACATGAAGCTTTGCCTGTTGTGCTGGGCTAAGTAGATTTCCACTGAAGCAAGGCTGTCATCTTGTTTTTCCTACCAGCCCCCATTGCTGTCCAGTCCCCAGCACACATGGCAGCTTTTCAATGATTAGCTATTGTTTTATCAGCTCCATGACAGGAAAAGTTTTCACCAGAATGGCATCTAACTAGCAATGCTGCCTCAAAACCAGAATAAATATTGGTAGCCATTAAGTGTCCTAATACAACTTTTTCCAAATAAACCATAGGAAAAGTATTCAAAAATCTCTTCCCCCAGTTAAAACACCTACCTTTATGTCAGCAACAATCCACCTTCCAAAACACTATTCCCTACTGCATCTTATGTTCCACTTGTCAAACTTTGTCCCTTTCAGACTTTTATATAACAGTCAAATACAAATTTTTATCTCCTCCTCATGCCATATTTTTGGGGATTGTGCTTTCCTCCTGAAGTGCATTGGTTACATGCCACAGTTGGAAGTTTCACTCCCTTCCAGCAACAATTAAGCAGTCACATGAACTCAGTCACACAATTAAGCCTATTGATTTTGGTGACCCTGTTTGTAGACATGAAGCCAGGCTTAAACACCACAGTGAATGATGGCCTCTCTTTATCATAAACTGTCTACAATCATCCAGCTATCTTAATCAAGGTATGCATACACAATCAGTCAGCTTGAGCTATTTCAGAACAGTTGTTTCCATGGTTTTTGTGGTATTAGCCAAACATGGATGCAGTGGAACCACAGACTGCCTATTCCCAGGGATCTCAATCCTGCTCTCGCTCACCTCTTGAGGGACAGAGCATTGCAGGTGTGTCTCTTGACCACTACACTCTGCAAAGGGGTTCAAGAATGTTCTCCACATCAGTGCTCAGCATCACTGCAGTAGCTGTTTATGGGGGGATTGTCTGTCACAGGGTATTTTTTGATTTTTTTCTATATACAATGATCATGTTCCTTTCATCTTCTCTCACCTCAAGTTCTACATGCTCTTTGCCACTCCAGCACTGCTCAGTTTGTGACACAAAACAGGCTCAGGAAAGGTACAGATTATGTAAGGGACCATCATTTGGAACACAGCACTTGTACAGAAGCCCTTGGACTGCAATATTACATCTCATAACTGAGAGCCCTCATCTCCCTGCTCTTACATCACTCTGCAAAAAAAGCAATGCTCTTCCCTAACATCAGTAGCTCCTTCTCAGGTGTGAGGGCTGTATAGAAGGGCACTGCTCTTGTTAGTCAAAATCCCTGCTACACCTGTTTAGCTTAGCATTTAGTTCAATGGTCTCAGCCAGTGGTTCTGTACTAGAGTCAGAAGATTTATTTCCAGTATCCCAACAGAGTCAGATAAGACACACTCAGCCCATTTCAGCATAAAATGCAAAACATTCTTAGAGTAAAATGTGCAAAACTCCCACAACTATTTAAGTTAATAATTAAAAGGCCTTCCCCTAGGGTTAACCAAGTCAAGTTAGTTATTCATCTCATTTAAAGTGCACATGCTGGGACAAAAAAGGAAGACTGTTAGATTATTTGGCATTCCATCCATGCAGAGCTATGTGTAGTAGAACCACAGGAGAGCAATATGCTTCCAGACAAGGACAATATTGCTCCATACTTCAGGATTTGTGACAGAGTGCAGCAAGCCACATACCTTGAAGCCACCCAAGCCCCTCAGATTGCTGTAGAATACATACCTGCATACCTGAAACTGCTCTGGTGGCTGCACCAGCTGAAAAGTATGGCATTCACACATAATACAGGCAAGCTGTACATATAACAGTGCATTTACAAAGCTACTTACACGTCATACCTCCTGTATAGACACCTTTATCCCTTATGCCTATGGGGAGTCGTGACTGGTAGTCCCAGCCAACTACTTCTCCAAAAAGCAAATTTATTTTAATCACCATGTTGTTCACAGTTTTGCAGAAGGACTAAACTATAGGAGAAGGTAACATTGACCCTGTATGACTGCTACAGTAACTGACCACCCTTAGTGGGATCCTGTTCCCAATAAAATCCATTCAGGACTGTGTGCTATCCTGTGTCCACTATCTCCATCCTCTCATCAGCTGGCTGCTTTTTCAGAAAAAGGAAAAAGAAAGGCTCTCAGTCAGGCAGCCCTGCTATCCCAAGCCACTGGAGATTGTGCTGAGGGCAACACCAATTATTCCAGAAAAACAACATTACAATAACCGTTTGGGTTCGGGAATAAATATTACATTATGGCATAAGTTTTTCGGATGAATTCTAAATTGACATAGAGTCATCTGGAATATCAGCCTTTTCTTTGATCTTTGTAGCCTATTCAGGAAGTAAGATAGCAGGCATTCCTAAATAATTAGCCTTGCTAATGAATTCATTTAGAGGAACTTTTCTTTATAAGACCAGTACAAAACATTTGCCCAAAAATAAACAAAGCACAGGATTTTTTCTTTACAGCAACATTCTAAAAATTAGCATATTGAGACTCAGATATTTATTAGGCAAGCTGAAGAACATGCTTCATGGCATTGCCAAAGAGCATTCATTACACTAAGATCCCTGGACCAAATCTTTGTCTGTTACATGTGCAAAGTCATTTACTCCAACATGTCTGTGTGAAAACGTCCAAGAGCAAAATGTATTCCTACATGGCCACCGAAGTTCTCAGACATTTACAGTCACTAACCTGATAAAACACTATTACGGACTTGTTTTAGGAATGTTATTCAGTCATTTCAGTGCTTCCTGTCTCTGCCTCTGCGGGCTAGTAAACTTGACTTGAACAGTTTGGCTACATTAGCCTAGCTTTCCTTGCCATTACTATGATATTTTTCTTTCTTGTGAGTACTGTGAGTCATTTCCTTAAATCTTTGCTGGTTTGGCTACACTATTCAGGATAGTGGGAACTGCCAATGCTCCTCTTCTACTCCTGGCTTTAGCTTTGCTGAGTGCTAGAACCATTTCTCTATTCAAGTAGATTTATCTGTTTAGTTGAAATAATTACATTTTTGCCTGATGCAAATCATTCAAGCTCAGCTGTGACTATAAATTCTTCAAAGCCACTCAAGGTTCTAGTTGCTGAGGGTCTGAGCCCAATATTTCCTGACTATTCTGATAAAACCCCTGCAGATGAGCAGTTATTTCCTAAGCCTTTAGAAATGTAGCTATAGCACTCTATCTTTTCATGCCTTAATTTAAACAGAATAAATAGAAATAAATCTTTTTGCTTAATTATATAAAGTCTTCTCATGCATTCCAATGGCTCAGGTACTCCTCTGTGTTGGGAATAAGTTTGTCCTTGGGCAAAGGACAGCACACACAGAAAAGAGGAACAGGTAAAAGACCCATCCAGGGAGCCCACGGAGGAACAACAAGAGACAGGACAGGAAACCACCTACCTGCAACACAGAATCACCATCCCACCGGGGCAGAGACAGAATACAAGGCTAAGACTCAGAGAAGCTCAAGCCAAGGATAAAAGCTCAGGGCCAAGCTTAAATGGAGCTCCTGGGCCCATGGGTAGAGGGTGTGGGTGGGACCCCAGCCCAGGGGGGGCTGATCAGGGCAATTAAAAGCCTGTTAGCATTCAGAACCCTGGCACTGTGGGAGAGGGCTGCCCAGGGCTCAGAGATGAGCAGCTGTGAGAAATAAAAGCAACCATGTTCTAAGTACTAAATATATCCAGGTGCTTTTCACAGACTATTGACTCACCAAGTGCAAACAATTTTACAGTAATGAAGTTAGTTATTATACTTGTATGAAAGAAACAAAACAAGAAATCCTCAAAATGCATTTTTCTGTTCAGTTTCTGATATATACCCCGAGGCTGATCTCAGCAGCTATTAGCCTTTGCTACTGAAGGGGAAGTGCTTTAATTACTTCAGCCATTTTATACAATCTGAAAACCTTGAGTGACTGAAGGAACCTGTGCAGTGTAAAGGAGATTTTTACTTAGTTGAGGGACTACTATAATTGAATAAATCTTATCTGCTGAGACAAACAGAAGAGTAGATTTTTTTTAAATGCATCATTGTTAAATGTGGTGTTTTAGCTATGCAGGATGCTAAGAAGAATGTACACTACAATAATATACTAGTAGTATAATAATAGTACACTACCAATAATAACAAATAAATATAATAAATAGAATATTGCTAATGAAGAAGGTTGATCCATTTGGAACCTGACACCAGAAAACCATTTCACCTATCTGTAATTATGTTTCCATTGGTTTAGGAAGACAGAGGAAAACTGCTTTTGTATATATTTACTTTAAATTGAAGTATTAACTCCCTTCAATTGCAAACTTATATCAGAATTTATTTCAGATACCCTCTCCTTCAATAAAACCACTTTTTCCTGTTTTACACTTCATGTGGATGGACTAGAAAGAACATAAAGCTCCTAAAAATCACCCGTGAAGATTACAGTGGCAAGAAGCAAGTTTCAAAAAAAAGAATATTTTTTCCTAATCCAGTTGAGCTTTTTTCCAGTGGCTTCTCAAGACAAGAGAGAACTTTCCTTGTTCTTAATTAAGGAAAGAACATGGTTATCAAATTCAGGATTTAGGTTACAAACCAGCTTTTCCTTATTTACAGATTTGTAACGCAGCTCCTTTGACAGCAATGTAGGATGTTACCTGACATGACAAGGAGATTGCCAGCACAGGATTATTGCTCTCATTCTTTTTGATTCTTTAGAGTGCCATCTTCAATTCTAATCCATGCTCTTATTTCTTAATTACTCTCCTTACAAATTGGGCAATATCAATAATTTTTTTTTTCAATTTGGTAGTATTTAAATCTCTCTTTTTAGTGTTTTCCAATTAGATTTAGAATGTGAACTATGACTTTGCTTCTGAGAGCCAAAACAGACGGGTTGCACTCTTGCCAGAAAGCGCCCGTGCCATTTCCAAGAGTGAAAATTCCTGGACTTCTGAGCCCTGTACATTTGTTTCTAATTCTCCTAACATTTCAGAAAAGACAAGGTTCACATAGTCCATCTGTTGAAAAATCTTCCAGAGATTAAGATGTTTAAAACTGCGTGGCTCTAATAAATAACAGTGTATATATAAGGTTGTACAGCATGTTGAATGTTACCAAATGTTAACACCTCATGTGTGCTCAGGCAGACTTTTAAGCCAAGATCCAATGGTTTTCTGTCAGGTTCACCAAGGCTGTATTTATTTCCTTGCTCATTCTCACAACCATTAATGGCTCTCTTTAAAATCCTTTGGTGATGGGTGAGGTACCAGAAAACTGAAAAAGGTCAAGTATAGTGACTGTCTGTAAAAAAGGCAGGAAAGGAACCAATAGATTCCAGACTAGTCAGTTTAACTTCTTCTCCCAGAAATATTCTGGAGCAAAAAAAGTAATTGGAACAGGTAACCTAATAAAAAGAGTTATACACAGCAAGTGTCATATTCTATGACAAGAATAAATCCTACCAGACTAATGTGCTACTGTAGCAAACCAGGAATGTCTGCAGACAGGGGAGCAGCAGCAGAGGCCACAATTCAGGACTTCAGCAGAGTTTAAATCCTATTTTCTGTATCATTCCCATAAAATATAGCAAAAGCTGTCAATGACATAAAAAATGTGTAATAAGCATCCCCACACAGGACTGTTGTGAGCATTAAGATGGAATGATGTACCAAAACAGACAGATATTCTGTCCTGGGCCCAGATCTGTTCTCTTTCATTGATGATTCTGTGACAAAACTGGAAGTATGCTTCTGAGTGGCATAAAAACTGAAGCTGCAGAAGTACAGCATTAGTGGAAATAGATGTAAAAAACCCAGGAACACAATCTTTAAGGAAAAACAAGATTAAATTCATTTGAGACGAGACCAGGAGACCATGCTGAGCAACAGTAATCAACACCAAAAAATCCACCAAAGAACTACATTTGTTGAATGTATTTTCAGAAAAGGACCTGGGGATTACAGTTCATCAACACAAGCCAATAATGCCATGCATTATTGCACAGACAAACACTGCATGAAAATGAATAATCAGGAGTACAGGTGTGAGGCAGCTGGTAAGACCATGCAGTTCTGTCCAGCAATAGTCAGGCCTCAGCTGGGGTAGTCTCTCCAGTTTTGTGCTTGTATTTCAAGAAGGATGTAGCCTACTTTTGAAAGAGTTTGTTGCAGACCAGCATGAAATATGACCTCTGCGAATGAGCTGAAAGACTTGAGAGTGTCTAGCGTAATGAAGGCAACTCTCAAAGATTAATCAATGCTTGATAAAAGTATTCACAAGCACCAAAGTCTGACAGAAAGAAGAAATAATTCATTCATTGTGCCCATGGTGGACAGGACAAAAACTAATAGCTTTAAGTTGCAGCAAGAATAATTCAAGTTACTTATTAAAGGGAGAAAATACTTCTTGATGGTAAGTGAAGCACAGGAATTTCCTGGATAGGTCATGAAGACCTCATCATTAGAAATTGTAAAGGAGTGAATAAACAAATATCTATCAGGAATGAACCCAGCATAGTTAGGAGATGAACGAGATAACCTTTTTGTGATCTCTTTCAATCTTTTTTTTATGGTTCCATGATTCTGTATAGCTAAAAAGATGTTTCAGAACCTCTCTGCTCTTATGGTTAGAAAAAGAATTTATCTGGGGAATTTCTAGGGATGGAAAAGTTTTTATAACAGCTGTGGAGGATGTTTTATTTATTTGCTGGTGGGCCTTAAGTGCACAGTACTTTAGAACACAGTAGGCCACATTATATTATTCTGAGAAATTTAAGTTAATGGGACTCACTTGGGGAATATGGCATAACATCATGAAAGACAAAATATTATGGGCTCTTACTTCTGTAAAATAATGAATGCAATAAAGCCTTTCAAAACACCACCGGCATTCATTTTCACCAGCAATAAACCTCTCCCAAATAACAACCCCCCAATTTAGCCCTCGTTCTAGAAAAGCATTTCAGATCCTATAGATGATGAAAGAATCTGTGTGCTACCTTCTCTTTCCCCACCCTCACTCTGCAGCTTTCCAAACCGCCCTTTTTGCACCCACCCAGGGAAGTACAGAAAAGAGCACATTGCTTCATCATGGGGCTGTGAAGTGGAGAAATCTGAGATCAAGAATAATAAATAAATGCAAACTCTGCAATACAGACTGAGCTGTATTAATGATGAGTTACATTGTCTTAGTCTTCCGTTTGGATTTCACTTCTACCTCTTGGGCCCGTGGAGTGCAGACAGACCCAGCCATCGGCTCTGTGCATCAGGAGCAGCCCCAAAGCAGACCTGAACACATCCAGAGGTGCTCTCTGCTTGGTGACTCTCACTTCTCATCCCCAGGGCCGAGGGCAGACCCACATCCTTCACAGGAGGGATCCTGCACCGCTCCCAGTCTGGGGGCTTTGTGCACTCCCAAAGATGTGGGACTTGTTACAGTGGATCACCCCATTCAGGAAGCTCCTTTAAATTCCAGGATCTATTTCACCCCAGTGAATGTGGACTCTGCACAGAGGCTGAGTGAGACAAGAAAACATTCTCCTATTCAGTTATGCTTTTTCTAAGATTTGCAGATATTATGTGTATGTGTGAGGTGAGGAAAAGAGACCAGGATGAAAAAAGAAGGAAGAGAATGTAGCAAAATAGACATGGTACACCAAAATGAGAAAGATCCTGTTATTCTTTTCTTTGATCAAGCTACTGGCCCCAGAAAAATGGCCAATGTAAATTATATATGCCAAAGTCAACTTCGGCTGATGTTCTTTCTAGTCATTTGATCTTGTATCTGCCAACTTCCACCCATTTCCCCAATTTTATTCACATTTAATATTATGTAGCCATTAAAAATGTGTTTTTCTACCTAGTTCAAGTTTTCTGTGTAACAGGTATTTTATTCTTCCTCTGCAATATACTAGGAAAATAAAATGTCATTTATTCAATTGAAGTGGTAGAGTACTGAATTTAACTATGATAATGCCTAATTACTGTATCCTTTTTAAAGCATTTATATGGATTTAAAAAGGAAATCAAAGAGTTTTCTTCTTATTTTTTAATCTAAAAGCACATAAAGAAAGGGTTATTTTCAGTGAATAAAAACAATGTTTTTATAAAGACTATTATGTGGACATAATTATATTTTAAGAGATCTTTGATTGATTGTAATATTTATATGGCTGCTGAAAAAAATAATTACTGCTGGGTTCAACCAAATGATGAGAAACAAGGTTTCTGTGGCTGTATTGCAGGAATGGATAAATCACAAGGAAAGAGACTTCCTGGACTTCCTACTCTGAGAATCTCTGACTGTAAATCTCACTAATTTCTGAGTGGAAAATACCCAAATAATTGTTTTGCTTAGAGGAGCTAAGCACCTGTAGCTGTTGGGGATTGCAATTGATGCTGTCAACACTCATAACTTTAGAATATTTGCATTGTGCAACTCACAGGTCCTGGCATCTAGAAGACACACAACTCCAGCTGGTGTTGGTCTTGGGCGAGGCAGCACACTTCGCTGAATGTCAAGTTGTTTTGATAAGGACAGTGTTCACTTTCCCATCTGCAAAAAACAAAAAAGAAAAAGGTGCTTGATCAGTGTAAACTTCTCAACTGGGAAGGAAAAGACTTTCAGTCTTTCCTGAGACTGCCCAGCACACCTAAAATGAGATCACACTACAAGAAAATGTTAAGAGAAAGGGAGTTTGCACTGTCTTCATGGCCTGCATGCATATTTTGGTCTAGTGTTTTTGACTTTAGACATTTTACTTCCTGGGGCCATGAGAAATATGAGAGGATCTTGTGAGCAGTGAGTTGCCAGCGAGCTGTTGGCTACCATTCACAGAGGCTGAAGAAAATGATAATTAAACACTATAATTAAATACTACATGTTTCTACTAAGAATATCTCACTCCATGCACGTAATGCAGAACTGGAATCATGGGTGTTGTATAATTGATAGTGTCATGGAACCAAGTGGGAAATATGTGAGGACTCAGTAAGCCAAAAGGGGAACTCCGTAAAAAATGAGTGTGTGTTGAGACTGGACACAGTGCAGGTCCCATCTACCTGGAGTACCAGCAAATCTCCTCACAGATGTTAACATGGTACTTCAAGCTGATGTTATCCATGAGGTGAGTTCACTGTCGCGTCAGCTGTAATTTTTGTATTGGCTTCCAGAGTGCACCCAGTAACCTGGTTTGGCCACCACGGATGCTCCAGCTCTGGAGAAGACAGATGTCTACAGTACTGCGGGGGAGTTGTGATGCCCTCAGGGTGGGATACCTTGTGGGATTCCAGACCCAGTGCTGCTGGATCATCTTCTATCTAGCAGAGTGGGAAACACCAGAAAACAGCCATTAATTGAAACAGAAAGCTTTTGCTGAAGTGCGTGCTGTGTAACTTTTTTTATCAGAAAGGATTCCTCTGATTCGTAAGTAGCAAGACAGACCCAAAGAGAGCGGGGTGTCCACGCTTCCCTCTTGTCCAGGTGATTTGGGCAGTCACGCTTGGGCAGTGATCGGCCTCCCGGGCAGTGTCCGGCTGCGGGAACAGCAAAATGCCACCGCTGCCACCAGGCCAGTGTGGCAGCTCATGCTGATGTTTCCTCTACACCAGTGCGTGCTTCTGGGCTGAAACTGTTTGCAAAGCGGTATGAACTGTGCCGGTGTGCATCCAGCTGGGCTTCTGGGTGTGGATAAAGTTAGTTCTGCTGGAAGGTGAGGAATGTGTAACGCGGTCTCTTGTGGCGCGGCACAAGGCACTTCTCCGTCACCGAGCGGGGAGCCAGGTCCTCCCCGGCGGGAGGGGATGTGCCACCCAGGGCACCACGCAGCCACTCCGGGACATGCGGCAAAGCTGCGGCGAGCCTGTCCCCGCCGCCCTTTGGGGATCGGCTCTGGGCACGCTCTAACTCAGGACCGCCA
>VZRF01003549.1:0-59750 GCA_013396875.1 Vireo altiloquus | reverse complement strand
GGCCGAGTGGGGCCCGGGGCGGCGGCCGCCGGGCAGCGCCATGGCGGCGCAGTGCGACCCGCTGAGCGGGTACCTGCCCCAGCCGCTCTCCGACCCGGGCTCCAATAGCGAGCGCAGCGCCGACTCGCCCGCGCCCGGCTCCGAGGAGGAGTCGGCCGGGCCGCCGCGGCCCCTGCACAGCCCCGAGTGGGGCGAGGAGCGATTCCGGGTGGACAGGAAGAAACTGGAGGCCATGCTCCAAGGTGAGGGCGGCGGCGGCGGTGCCCGGGGGGCGCGGGGCGGTGGCGGCGGCCGGGAGGGGCGAGAGGGGGCCCTGGTCCCCGCCGTGCCTTGTCCTGACTCCCCCTTCCCCGCCGGAACGGGAGCCCCGTCCTGTCAGCCCCTTCCCCGGGCGCTGGACGCGGGCCTGGGTCGGTGGAGCTCCGCGGGCCGGTCCCGGCTCCGGGCGCTGCCGTGGCCTCCCGGGTCGGCGCTGCTCCCTCTCTGCCGGGGAAGGCGGCTCCTGGTGCCCCGGAGGGGAGCCGAGCGCCCCGGCCCCGTACCCTGGGCTGCCCGATGCCGCTTGGGGCCGCGCCGGTCCCGGCGTCGCGGCTAGTGCCGGGTCCAGCCCCGCCGGAGCTCGCCCTGCACCGCGGGGCTGCGGCTCGCAGGGTCCCGGTGCCTCAGAATTCCGTCTGTAAAGACATAACATCCCGCTCGGGCTGGGCGGTGCGGGCTCTCGGCTTTCGAGGAACGGGCTAGCGGGCAGGGAGCCGCTGGAGCCGCGCGTCCCGGCCGGAGGAGCGGGGACGGCTCCGCAGAGCTGACAGCGGCTGCCCTGGGACCGGCTCGGCCCTTGGCTCCGCTCTCTGGGTTTGTTTTTTGAAGCTTTTTTTCTTTCCTTGAAGCTACATATTTCACCCCAGTATGTTTTGAATTATCTGACTCTCAGTGGAAGTTACGTAGGCAGCTTTTGACAAAACAGGAGTAGTAATTGCTGGTTTTGTTGCTTAAGAGCACATGAGTAGGTTTGAACCAGTTGAGGATGCTGCTGAGCGGGGTAATTTCCCCGGGGTGTTCCCGGCTGTCTGGTCTGAGGAGCTCGTGAGAACCGAGGTGAGTTTCAGGCCTTACAGTGTTTTACATCTCAAGGTGTGTTTGGATCAACAAGAAGACGGTGGTGATTTCAAGAGGGCGCTTTCTCCTTTCGAACTACTGTTTTATAAGCATTTAATGTTGCACTAACGTGGTAACTCACATATTTGTGTACATTTTCAGAATAAACAAACCCTTGACAAATGTTTCATGTGGTGTGTCACAAGGAAGGCGTTTCAGTCACTTACTGGAAGCTTTAGGTGCTCTCTACATGAGCATCCCCTGTCAGGGCACCTGCCTTCCTCCCTGCCTTCTTCTTCTTCTTCTCCTGTGGGAGAAATCAGGGGAACAGGAGCTGGTGAGTTGGGCTGGTCATTGAAGAGCTGCGGTTTGACTTGGTGACTACAACGATTGGAATTTTTTTAATTGAGATGCTCTCTCCTGGGGGTGAGTTAATCTTTAATCAGTTAATACTTTAGTGCTAGTAGAAAAATCTCATTATGTAATGCAGTAAAGAGAAAGGAATTTGGAGAAACAGACCAGCAGCAACTATTTATACGGATGTGCTCATCAAAAGTGTCTGAAAACCAAAACCACATGGGTATTTCTGTGTAAGAAGTGGTAGAGAAGGGTCAAAAGTTAGAGTTCTGTAAGAAGATGAAGGTTGCCTTAATTTTCCTCTGTAATAGCCAAATAAATTTCCATTATCTCATACCTCACACAGTCCTGTCTTCTACTGCTTGAGGTAGTAAGCGTGAGGGGGTAAACAAAACTCTCAAGCAGAAACCAAATACTGTGTAGGTTGTTTGACCCAATAGTAGCCAGTGTCAAAATGTAACATTTTTCTTTGCTCCTTCTTCAAATTTTCTTATCTTCCTAAGAAAAATAAAGTAGTAAAAAGGATATGAGTGGTAGAGCACAGTGAATAAATGCAAGCAGAATACTGCCTACTTTTTGATGAGAGGTTGCTGTATGCCCTGTCTAGAATACATATGCTTCAGGTGATGATTAGAGGAGGTTTTGCATCAGGTCTTTATTGTGACAGAAGGCGTATGTTGGACTCAGTAATAAGTGCTTTTATGTGAAAATCTGAACTGCCTGGCTTATTGTTAATGAAAAACTTCTTATGAGGAAACATGAGGCAGACACAGTAGTTCTTTCTGTAGGAAAACTGAACTGTTTGTTAAACATTGTAGCTTTCTGTCAGCGTCCTCTCAGTTTCCTCTCTGTACTTCATAGGTATTGAGACAAAGTCTAGTCACTTGACTTACAAGAACCTCAAGAACCAAGTCGCTCTGTCAGGGAAAGCATCATGAAGCCAGATCTGTAACTGATACACAGAAACTCAGAGTCAGTTATGCTGCTGATTACAAACCAGACTTGATTTTAGGTTTTAACTTCTCCCACTGTGCCCACCTTTTGTTTGTGTCCATCTTTTGGGAGTGGAGACTTTGACTTGCCCTAGTAAGAAAGGGACAATGGAAAGGAAGCAGTGTGTACCATCTCCAGAAAAAACCTTCTGTTAGTTAATTCGTAGAGTTGTGTTCCCTGCGGTTTCTAATACCAGATCCTTCACTGGAAGTTCTTAAAATAGGCAGTAAATGCATCGTGTTAGAGAAACATCTCTGTAATCCAAGTGGTGATGAGCAGATTTCTTATTTCAAAAATTTAGCCAATTTTTTACACCTTTTTTAAAATTCAGGTTGGTATAAATACAGCTTTTTGTTCATATTAGATGCTTGAAGGCTCTTCGTGCTTTTACCAGCTATTAGAGAGCTTGTTTACATTGTGAAAGTTACTTTTTAAAATATTAAAAAACTCAGAATGTCTTCTTGTGATCACCACACCTTTTTTGTCATTTGGAAGAGTGAGAATGCATCCTCTTTAGTTCAGTTGTCTTTAAAGCCAAGTTTGAAAGAGCATCTGTTGAAGAAACTTATCAGGAAATGTTCTCATTCCTGCTCGGGGGTGCCTGGTTATTTTTTTTTTGCTCATCAACATCTGTTGTTTACTGTGCTAATCATGAAGTGTAAAAAAAAAATTATCTGGGAGAAAGAATTTACAGCAGCTCTATGTTCAGCTCAGTGCTTCTGTTACTTTTTTGCATTGTTGAATTTTCTATGTGTTGCTGCTGTGGTTATTTTCATCTTTCCCACAGCTGATGGTTTGTGGACAGTTTTCTGAGGTCTGGGGCTTATCCCAGCTAGGCTCACCTGGGAATAGCAGACTCTGCAGCATGGTCATGAGGAGGGGACTGGGGCACCTTCCTGTGAGATACTGAGCAGTATCAGCAGTAAGTGCTGTAGCAAGAACTCCTCTTTCAAAAAAGAGGAGGTGCAGGTAGTTTGCTGCCAGTTGTATCTGAAGTAGAAATCAAATCTGACTTGAGGTGTTAGAAAATTTTGATAGATTTGAGAGTGCTTCTGCTATCTTCTCTCTTCCCCCCCACTTTAAAATAATGGTATTTTCTGAGTGGTTCTGTTTGGAATATCAGAAATTGAAAAAGCTGGGGTAAAACCCTTGAAAATAAGAACAGTTGTTTCCTTGTGTCCCTCTTCTCTGTATGACTCTTTTATTACTTGCACATAGATGACTGGAATCATCCCATAAACAAATCTCAGTCTTTACAGTGGGGTGTAAGCTCTCTTATGCTGCATGTCTTCATCAGAGTTCGTTGGTGAACAGATATTTCTAGAATAATTTTTTTTTGTAGGAGGCTAATCTGATTAAAACAGATCAGCTGTTCTTCTCAGCAGTGACCGAAGATGGTATTTCCTAGTAGCCCAATTAATTGCAGCTCTGCACAAATTCTGGTAAATGCTCAGGTGACTTCATATTGCGGGATGATTTACTTAGTGCATGTTTGAGTTACCATAGCAAATGAGTATTGTTTTAAAAATGCAGAACAGTAAACTTAGGAAAGCTGTCCAAAAAGTAGAACCTATCGACTGATGTTGCAACAATCAGTAGGCTTAGACAAGTTGGCCATGAATGCTAAAAAAACCCAAACCAAAGAAAGCAACACCTTTTTTTGCTTGCATGGTGTGTCTCATTCTTGGTTACAAAATGTTATGCCAATCTTGCATTCCAAGTAATCCTCTACCTTTGTCACGTTCTTTAACAGACATAGGGGTTTTTTATGTGCTATGTGTGGTTTAAGCATACATGGTTAAATATTTTGTTAAAAATAATGCACTATCACACAATAGTAGTTTGGTAAAAAAACAAATTCATGCTGTTTTTAATAAGAGTCCAAATCTAGCAATGGTGTGTGGGCCCATATTATACATGGCTTTTTCACTAAAAAACTAAAGTGTTCTTATATAAATTCTGTTGTTCTTTGTTCTGTTTTGGATTTTTTTTATGCATCGTCTTTAATTTTCAGGGTAATTTTAATTTGACTTCACAACTCTTCATAGTAATTTTAATTAGAGATCTAAAACTTCATGGGTGTTGGTTTTTTGTTCTGTGTTTTTATTGGTTTTGTTGGGATTTTTTTCCCCCTTATGAGGTAATTCAGCATTTGCCTGACTATTTAGTGATAAACAAACACTTGAAGAAAAACACAGACCTACATGCCCAGGAAACTCTGAAGAGCACTCAGCAGCACAAGCACCCAGTTTGCTCTTCAGCCCATCTTACAGAGAGGATGTGTTGCTAGCAGGTGGGCACCTTGGAAAATAGCACTGGGTTTAGTACTGGCTACATTGGTTATGTCACAGTTTAGCTGGAGTGGGCCAGAATTAGAGGAAGATTGTCCAACTGAATTTATGTAATGTAGACTCAATTTCTAAAAATAATAGTGGATCACTGCTTATCTTCCAGGCAGTAGGATAAAAATGCTGTGACAAATTCAGTATGAGCAGTCAGTGCAAGCAGCTTGTTGAGGTGTGTTTGAATAGCTCTGTCCTGCCAGTGCAGCGTTGGGTGAGCTCCTCCCCATCCTGCTCCCTCTGGTTTGGTGCCCTTTGCCTGCCATGGGGAGCTAGAAGAATGCTCAGCTAGTGATTTCCTGCCAAAACAAGCCCTGTTTTTCTTAGGGGGAGCTGACACCAATACTTGGGTAACTTTTTTGCACAGTTTAATCCAGGCGAAACTTACTGTAAATCAATTGTTAATTCCTTTGCCTAAAGGTCACCCCTGAGACCATTGTCTGATCTTGATCATACTTATGCAATGCCTCTTTCCGATGCCTGGGTGATAACCAGCTTTTGTTTGCTGATCCATCAGGTGAAACTTGCTGTGTTTAAACAAGTATATTTTCCCCACTTAATGCATAACTGTTGGAAAGTTTACTCCTGTACTTTTCGAAGCCTTCTCCACTGGTTTGTTTCATCTACAGAGAATGATAAATTGATACATGTGGCAGGCAAAGCTTGGGGGAAGCAGAGTGGGGGGAAGCAGAGCACTTTTATTTGAATCTGCTAAGATGCAGAAGACAGAGATATTCTAAGAAATCAGGCCTCTGCTGAGTGCTACAAACAATGGTTTTATTAGAGACTGGACCCTAAAAATAGGAATTTTGTGCAAGTTATCTGCTTAACTGGCAGTCTTAATGGCCCTGACTGTGAGGTTTCTGGGCAGAGAGGGCTAGCTCCGATTTACATTTATTTGGGATTTTTATGTTTGAATGGCTAAGCAGGAATTACTGATATTCCCCTGGTGTTTTTTGGGTGTTTGTGATGGTGGCAGAAATCTGTACAATAAAACTAAGCATACTGTGGTCCTTGAAATAAATAGTGTACCTTGCTTGCAGCTGAAGTTAAAAATACTCAGAGTGCTGTTGATTTATACTCCTGTTTACAGTTCCCATGTCCCCGTTGGAGCTCCAAGGGTTGTGAACTATGTTTTGTCTATGACCAGATTCATACTGAAATATCTTCCTCTTTATTTTAGTAGGTCCTAACCACAGTTGCTTTTCCTAGAGGAACAGAATGTGGGGTTTTTCTACTAAATTGTGAGATTTTTGTTGGTGGTTTTTATTATATTTTGTTCCTTGTAATGTGTCAGCATAACCTACACAAGGACATATTTGTGGGGAAATTGGAACCTTCCTAATAGCATTTACGTTTGGTTTTTAACTTATATGTAGCAGGAAAAAAGAATCCAAGTTCTTTGTCAGATTTTCAAATCCCTAAAGTGCTGAATAGTCTATTTCTACAAAAAATAAATACATGAAATGAATTTGTGTGACTTGTAGTTCTTGCATTCCATTATTAACAATTGTAATAATACCACTTTCTCAAGTTTCAGTGTTCAAGTAGTACAACGGACTATCATGGTTTGGCATGAGCTGCTGAGTTAAGTATTGCTGGCTTGCACATTCCTGTTGGTTATATTGTAATCTTTACCTCCATTGGAAAATATGTCCTATTTTGAGTACTTGTTTCAGGCTCTTGGCTTTATGCCTCTCAAACAATGAAACATGCTAGTTTTCTTTAATTTCAGAAGTCTGTGTTGGAGAACTAATAGCTTTTTTTTTTTAATATTTTTACAGTAGTGACCTTTTACTGTGAAGACTCTGTGGTGACTTCCATAAACTTTGAGCTTAAAAGTTTAGTATGACTACATGAGTTTGAGCTCAGCTACAGAAAATATGCATACCTAATAATCTATCTGAAGGAACGAGCACTTGATTTAAGGATTTCTTCTTTAAGATGCTACCTGTTAATCAGTAGTAGTTTCTAAAATAATTTTAACTTAATCAATTCAAACCATTCCTTGAACACAGCCTCAGCTTTTGTTCAGTATTTGTTTTTTTCTCTGGCTCGGACCAGTACGAGTATGTTGCACGAGGCAAAGGAACTCCTCATGTTTCGGTGACTTTTATAGCTGATTTATGTAAAGATGTCTGCAGTGATATCCTCTTTACTGGAATAAATAGTTTCATGTTAAGGTTTTATTGATGTTTTGAAGGAACGCTTGGAAGTGAGAGTGTTATCTCACTTGATAATACAGGCTGAGGAATCTTAGTAATCAACAAGTCCTCTCATGTGTGAAAGCAGTTTTTGGATATTGGGTGGAAAAACTCTTGATGTCTCTGCAGGAAAAGATGACTGTGATGGATAGGGAGTTGAAAACAGATACATAACAGTGAATACTAAGTGTCTGAATAAGTCACTTGCCTGGTAGCATAACTTCATTGGTGGGCACATAGCAACATCAGTCTGTCCTAGCTATTATCTTACTGTGCAGGCTATTGTAATAGACACCAGAGTGGAGAAATTGGGAAAGCACACCGTAGGTAAGTGCCTGCAGGACTGCAACAGGAAAACCTTTCCTGGGAAATGCACCTGTGTGGGTACATGCGTGAAGTGCCTGATGGTAATTTGTGAGTAGCAGACTGGTGGAGCAGCAGGGCTGTGCTCTCCCTGAGGCTGGAGAGGTGTGGTGGGACAGCTCTTGGGACTGGAGTCCTTCAGGGACAGGGTCTTTAGGGTGTGCAGAGTGGGATGCTGAGGAGGATGCGGGGGAGTGGCATGATTGCAGGGAGCTCTGCCTTGGAGAACACCACCAGCCATTTGAGAGTGCTGGGTGGTTTTACACATGGCTGCTGCAGACCACATGATTGGGAAAAAGCAACAGATGAGGCCTTGAGTTAGCAGGCCTCGATCCCCATGGAGGCCTTTAACCCCTCTGTTCTCTGCTGGGGCAAGAGCCTGGCAGGACACAAGCTACGTGGGAGGTTTCTGGAATGCTTTTGTGATACCTTCCAGAGAGGTGATCAAGGAAGTGACAGGAGGAATGGGTTTGCTGGGTTTTTGCCTTGCTTGCAAGGAAAAAGGAATCAGGGATGTGAAGATGGAGGGCAGCCATTCAGAGGGACCCTGGCAAGCTGGAGAAATGGGCCAAAGGAGTTTCATGAAGTTCAGCAAAAGGGAATGTGAAGTGCTGCACCAAGGGAGAAAATAAGTGTCGCAGGTTGGGGCCTGCCACACTGTGCAGCCCTGGTGGGACACATCAGGGGTGCTGGGTCCAGCCCTGGTTTCCCTAGTGGGAGAGAGATGTGGGGATTATGGAACAAATCCAGCAAAGGGCCCAACGCTGCTGAGGGACCGGAGCAGCTGACACAGGAGAGGTTGAGACATCTGGGATTGTTTAGCTGTAATCTTTAGAAGGCACAGGGAAGACTGTATGAATTGTGTGTGTCAGAGGATATAAGCGGATGGAGCCAGAGTCTTCTCAGTGCTGCCTAATGAAGGACAAGCAGAAAAATGTCATTTTATGACTTCTCTTTTTCTGAAAAGGAAATAATCCACTAAATCTGGAGACTTTTCAGTTTTTGTAGTGTTCAGCACTGAAGTGAGGTCCCTGCTGTCTCTTTTGGACAGTAAAGGAATCAAAGGATTCTTAACTACAGTTTCAGTGGTTGAGTTAAAATACTGAATCTGAGATTGGACTGTAATATTAAAGCATAGTGTTTATTAATATAAGGTATTGAAGATGACTAAAAATAAATTTTCAGGTAAATCCTTGATCACATACCATTATTAAAAATAGTAGTATGCAGCCTGAAGGGTTGATAAAATTGTGATTGAGTTAGGAGTCAGTTTGCCTTCCTCAGGGCATTGAGAAACATCTGCTGGGAAAAACAGTCTGTGTATCCCAGCTTTAACAGACCTGTCAGGATTTGGTTGTGCTGGCCCCCAGAAGGGGAAAGTGATGGCTGGGGCAGGCAGCTGCTGCCAGGGTGGGTCTTGGTTCTCACACACACGAGGGGTGCTGAGTGCTGTGTTTGGCTGCAGGCTGGGGTGCTCTGGCCCACGGGAGCAGGGCTGGAAATCTGCTGGAGCTGGAGGGTTCCTGCAGGCTGTGCGGGGACACGGATCTGTGGTGGGAGCAGGGCTGGAGGGTCCCTGCAGGCTGTGCTGGGACATGGATCTGCGGTGGGAGCAGAGGAGTGCTGCTGCTTTGCTGCCTTGAGGCAGCTTTTGAAATGGTCACCATGCAAGGATGTAGCTGAGGTTAGCTCTGTGTGCTTCTCACCTGCTGGGGGGTTTGCTGAGGCGTTATCAGGTTTGCTCTCAGGGATGGGATAAGCTATCTGGGTGTTCAGTGGCCCAGCAGTGGGAGCTGGCCGTGGGCTGGAGTGGCCTTGCTGGTCCCAGCGGTGTAGTTCAGGGACTCAGTGCTCTGGATTGCACTGCATCCTCCTAAGCTTTGTGTTCCTGCTGANCACACGAGGGGTGCTGAGTGCTGTGTTTGGCTGCAGGCTGTGGTGCTGGGCTGCTCTGGCCCACGGGAGCAGGGCTGGAAATCTGCTGGAGCTGGAGGGTTCCTGCAGGCTGTGCGGGGACACGGATCTGTGGTGGGAGCAGGGCTGGAGGGTCCCTGCAGGCTGTGCGGGGACACGGATCTGTGGTGGGAGCGGGGGTGGGGGGTGCCTGCAGGCTGTGCTGGGACACGGATCTGCGGTGGGAGCAGAGGAGTGCTGCTGCTTTGCTGCCTTCAGGCAGCTTTCGAAATGGTCACCATGCAAGGATGTAGCTGAGGTTAGCTCTGTGTGCTTCTCACCTGCCGGGGGGTTTGCTGAGGCGTTATCAGGTTTGCTCTCAGGGATGGGATAAGCTATCTGGGTGTTCAGTGGCCCAGCAGTGGGAGCTGGCTGTGGGCTGGAGTGGCCTTGCTGGTCCCAGCGGTGTAGTTCAGGGACTCAGTGCTCTGGATTGCACTGCATCCTCCTAAGCTTTGTGTTCCTGCTGATGGTATGTGAGCAAGCTGTGAAAACAGGGCTTGGGAGTGCAGCTGCGATTGGAGCTCGGTCCTGTTATCTCTGCTGCTTGGATGCTGTTGTATAAACCACAGAAGTACACGTTGCTCAATCCATCCTTCCTGCAAGTGTCTTCCTTGCACATGTGAGTGAGAACAAGCAGGAGATAACTTATTCTTTAGGTTTCATTTCCTTCGAGGGTGAAAGGATTTTAAAATATCTTTATAAATGTATCGCTTGTGGTGAGAAAGACAATAAGAGATGATGCATTTAAAAGGCATGAGCTATCCAGTCATTCTGACTACCTCCCAAATGGCCAGCTGCCAGCAGCTGTGTCTTGAATTTGGCATCTTGAGATCAACAGTTTATAAATGCTGTGGAGTAAAGTTCCTTTTTATTACTTAGCTTTTTGTTATTTTGTTTTGTTTTTTTTAATTGCCCAGGTTGATATGTCCTAGCACTTTAAAAATCAGATTTTGGACCACTCCTTTAGGGGCTGTGAACTTCTAGGACACACTGGTTGCTTGAGGAGGTACTTTCCAGGCCACCCACACAATCTGCCATCTGAAGATGTTTTGAAGATGAAGTTAGCCCTTGATAAGTGATGCTTTTGTATGCAGTTAAATGTTTTAGCTGTTACCATTTCTAGAAGGGCTCAAATGCAGCCTGGTAGAAATTTTGCTGAACTGGAAGGAATATTCTCTGGTTTGCTGCTTTGAGACTTTGAAAAAATTGCTTTTCTTTGCCCCATCTGATTTGACTGCTGAGCCTTTTCCCAGAGATAGGAAGCTGGTCAGTGTAGCTTGTGCCAGCCACAAGGCAGCTGCACCCCTCATTCTGATGTAATTCCAGGGCTTGCCTGGTATGTAAAGGTTGCAATAAAACTCAAGAAAAATACTCCTTGTGTATAAAACTTGATGAACTTGCATGGAGAAGCTTTTTCTCAAATATTAGCATATGTGAATAGTGGGTCCCCGTTCCTCTTTTGGCTTTTAGCCTGTTGGGAGCACATGTGGGTGCAAGTGACGCATAAGCCATCCATTTTCCATTTATTGAACTTCTCTGCAGGCCAGGACTCGGAGGCTTTGCAAAATCTTGGTTCCATTTTCCCCTAAGACTATGTAATATGAATCAGGTCTGTAAGAATGGTTTTTGGGGAAAAATAAGCAGCAAGCATTGTGCTTCTGTGGTTATTGTCAGGCTTGAAGTATGTAGATGCTGAGGAATGTTTATTATACTTGGTCTCTTATAGGTACTTTTTCCCCCAATCTCATAGAAAAGTTTTTCTGGTTGGTTCATTTGTTTGTTTTCCTGTGGGTCAACCCAACATATTAAGAAGCTATGGGTTGATAAATTTTTTTAGGTCTTTCATCAGTCCTTCTCTACAGCTTTTTAACTTGCAAAAATAACTTCTGTTTGTAGGAGTTATAATGCCACAGGGCTTTGCTCAAGCTGCTAAAATATTACAGAGGTTTTGAAAGCAAAGGACTATAAATAAGAGTGCCAAGGAAAGAAAAAATGAAGCCTCATTCCAGATCATTCAAGTGAAATATATCTACATATTCAAATTATGTTCTTAAAAAGATTGAGCTATGTGTTTTCTCACTTACTTGGCACGAAGTATGTGTAAGAACTTGAACGACTGTCCATACTAGTGATGAGATGACAAGCAGAACAAACCCAGAATACCATTCTGCTGCTTGTGGAACAGCTCAGATCATGGGCTTCATCTCTTTAAGCTTGGTTCTTGGAAAGGAGCTATGCTGGATTTCCTTGTGAGGAGAGCTTGCCTTGATTTTATGATCAAGCTAATCAAGCTATAATGACCTAAGTGGTCTATAGTACAACATATCTGAAAATTGGTGTGAAACCAAGTAAACCTGGTCTGAAAGAAGCAATGTTAAAAGATAATTGGGGGGAGGAATTGATAACGCTGATGATTTATCCTGTTGCTTTGAAGTGCTGCTTTATTTTTTCTGGAGCATACACATTATCTGTGCTGTTCTCACCTCACACAGTCACAACAGTGGGTCAGGAAAGGACCATGGGGTCATCTATTCCTGCCTCCCATTCATCCAGGAGCACGTGGCACGGGACTGTGTCCAGCTGGGTCTGGAGTATCTCCAGTGGGATTTTCCACACCCTCTCTGGGCAGTCTGTCCCAGTGCTCGGTCACTGCACAGTAAGGAAGTGATGCCTTAGGTTTTAGCTTTTATATTTTTCAGGCCCTGTACAGCTTAGTGTGTAACTCTGGGACTTCATATGGCCTGTTAGCTACTGTCCTCTCATGCTGGTTAGACAGAACAAACCCTCTCTAGGTCTGCACTTGAAGCACACCCTGTTGTCCCAGGCCCCAAAATATGGAAACTAAAGCCTCTGAGCGAGGGCAAACTTGGGGTAATTGTTTCATTGCTTGACATTGTAACTGGAGAATTAACCCTGATATGCAAATGGACCAAACTTACAAAAGTGTCACAAACCCGTGACCCAGGGTCCATCTTGGGTGTAGCCTCTTGCCCAGGGTGTACTTTTGGAGGCCTTCAATAAATACCTGCTTTTATACTCTTAGTCTCGTCTAGCCTCTATTTTCAGGCATTTAAAGGCATCAGAAGTTCTTCCTCATGTCCAGGTGGAATTTCCTGGGCATCAGCTGCTGCTGTTGTCTCTTGTTCTACCTTGCTATGTAAAGCTTTAAATTTTTTTATTGTTTTGATAGTCTAAGGTTCCATGGTGAGGTTACCACCTATTCCAAAGTTTTAAATAGATTTTCACCTCTCCCTTTTTTGCTTATAAAACATTTTTTAATTCTACATGCAGGTGATGATTTTTTTTTTTATTTTTTTTTTTACATTTTAAGCAAACTTTGCTTTGGGAAATCTGTGTTACCACTCTGAATTAGTGGTTTAACCTTTAAGTGTGCCTTTTACCTTATTGCCAATCACTTTGTGTGAATGGAGGGCTTTGATTGTGTCTATTTTGATTGGCTGTGTTCTGCTCGGGCTGTGCCTGCAATGATTTTATGGCAGTTGAATATATAAGATTGGTAACTTAAGACCAAGCATCTTGAGAGATGGAAAAAATGAAATCCATAATTCCCAAATAAATATTAAGTCAATTATAAGTGATAGGGTGAAACATTTTTATATTTCGTTAGATTGCTGTCTTCTGAAGATACTCCCTGACCTTTACGGTGAGGTTTGTGTTCTTGAGGGCGTATAAACTGGGATGCAGGATAATTAAACCAGGAGCTTTATTGTAAGGAAGTTCTTGTGCAGAACATTGTGCTGTGGTACAGAGCCATGATGAGTGAAAGATGAGCCATGTGCTGTACAGAAAGTGGTTAAAATCACCTGTGTTTAAAACCATATCTCTGTGTGTAATACTTAGATTTAAATGGGAAAATACACATACGTATTTATGTGTAGTTGAAATGAAGGATACATTTGCATGTCGCCCTTGCCGTGACATGGAAGTCCTTTGTTTCATCGAAGGAATATGAGACTTGGTCTCCCTTTTTCTGGATGTGTAAGCTCATCCCTGAGTGAGAAGTGCTATAGAGTGGTGAAATATTAAATTACATTAGATGGCCTTTGTTTATATGCAGCTGAAGCAGTTAAAATAGCGTTGATTTAAAGAGTCTGGATGTGGAATACATTTTTAAAATACTGTTTTATGTAGTGGAAAAGAATCCTGGTATGTCTTTAGTTTTTTAGTTAAACAAACACAAGTGCTGTTTTTTCTTAGTAAATTTGCTTCCGGATTGTGTATAAAATAGTGGATAAGAGAGAATCTGTTTCTAATCTGTTCCATGTGCAGAAACAGTGAATAAATTTGACCAAATCTTTAGTTCTTCATAAGCAATTCCTTTCTGAATTATGAACATATTCTGCAGAATTCTCTTTTCTTCTTCTGTGTGGAAGACATTACCATCATTAGAGTGCAGAATACATGGATTCTCAATATGTGTGAAATTTTTCAATGCACTAAACAATTGAACATGTAATGATGTTTTCTGGGTTGCTTAGCAGCGCTCAGGTTTTTTACTTTAAGTGGTCTTCAGTGACATCTTTAGATTGTTCAGATACTTGGCAGAAATAAAAAAGTCATTCCAGTGTTTAAGACATGAGGAATCGTTTAAGCTGTGGAAAAAAAAAGAGCAGGGTTGGCTTATTGTAAAGATTTGTATATATTTAAACATTTACAAAACTTTATATTCTGTGTTCTTGTAAATGTTTGGGGGAAGTGAGTGCTAGAAGATTATTCTGCTGGTTTTTAAGTACAGTTTTAGGCATTTACCACCTGAAAGATGCAGACTTAGACAACAGATAAATTGTATCTGACTGAAGATTTTTTAAATTGGTTTCCATGTAGTTGGAAGTATGTTTTCTGTGTTTATGTAGAGAGCTGAGGGTTAGTGGTGTTTTGACTTGAGAATGTAATACAAACCAATTAAAACATAAAATGTTAATACATTTTTTTCCTCAGAGGATGTCAATTGCGTATTTGCAGGGATCTTTTCATTGGGTGTCTTTCCTGTATCACTGCAGAGCTTCTGTTGGCACTGCCTTCCCTCCAGGCTTGAATAGCCAGCAGAGAGTTTGAGACTGGTTTTAATAACGTGCTAAAGAATTAAGTGCTGTCAGCTTCGTGCTACAGCTCTGTGCTGCCCGAGGCTGCTTTTGGTGTCTCTCTTCCCCGCTCCTGCTTTCTGCATTGCGTGAGTTAAAGGAATGTTCATCCTCCAAGCGGAGCAGTGGCTTGGGTCTGGCCTCTCCAGGGCTGAGCGAGGCGTGGGAGCAGCGAGTGGCTGAGTTAAAGGAAAGACTTACACAACTGCCCGTGCAGGTTAGCCAGACCAGAGGGCTAGCCGAGGGTGTCAAAGCCAAGTTTTTCAGACGGATAGGAAATGTTTTCAAAGTGGGAAATCTCGGGACCCAAGAGGCGAACGGAGACGTGACTGAGAGGATTATTAAAGTCCAGTAGCTTTGGATGTGCACAGGAAGGATCTCCCCATACATTGCACAGCAGCCAGGCACGCTGTCGGGAGAGGAGCCTGCTCAGAGCTTCTGTTCAGTCTCTCTTCTGCTCTCTTTCTGTTTGTACTGTTTTATGGGAGGAGAAACCACTCACCAGCTCTGTTCTGCCCCCTCCCAGCAGCATGATGGATCGAGATCACTGGGAGCACATTTGGCATTCCTGCAGCTGGTACCCAGACTTGGGCCTGCTCCGCTTCATGTGAGGCAGGGAGAGCTGGGAGCCTGCAGGGGCTGGATGAACACTCAGCCTTTTCCCATCCTCTCCTAACGTGCCCTTTCAGATAGAGTAGATGGTTGGTGAGCATTACATTTGAGGGTAGGCTTTGGTGTAGATGCTTTGCTATGTGCCCACATCGGCTTGGGTTCTTTCCATGGGTTCTTTCCGTGTGATGTGTGTCCCAGAACAGCTATTCTGGTTCATCAGGCCTACCTCACTGGATTGGAGGCAGTGGCAAGATGGTTGGGATATCTGATATCTGGGTGCATTTTGTTTGCTGCAGTAAAGCAAAGTCGGATGCTTTGGTGTGTGTTGACTTCCACGTTAAAGATGTGAACTGGAGGACTGAGGTGTAGAGCTGCTGGTCAGGTGTCAGTCAGCATGGATTTGCATTGGTCTAATCTACAGAGAAGAGCCACAGCCATAAAACAATTTTTGCATCTTCTGGATGACAGTAGAGACTTAAGGAGTGTAGTTTTGCATACAGCTGAGTAGTCCCTTTGTAGAAGGAATTGGTGTTGTGCTGTTTTACTCATCATCTTAATGTCTTGCAAATGATTGAAAAATAATTGGGGGAATACACATATTTTGTAAGGTAGATCAATTTTACCTGGTAGTGTGAAGGTAATGGTAAACTTCTAGATGAATCTTCTCATTCCGAATCACTTGGAAATCCTTAGTATTTAGCATTTTGTTGTAATTAAACCCTTTTTCCATCATTTTAATAATCAAAGGAGTAGGAATGCGCTCTTAATAATGTCTAAGTAATTTTGTATCCTGCAAAAGAGTTTAACATCAGCACAAGTGAAAACATGGTTCTCTGTTCTAATTATAAAATATAATTATCTTTGTGGTCTCTTGATATTCCCAAGTGATGTAGTCTTCTCAAAGGTTCTGCTCTTGGGCTGCATTTCTTTTAGTTCAGAAATGCAAAGTCAATTTCTATTTTGAGGAGGTCCCTGAGTTAAACCTTGTCGAATTTAGATGGATAGTATCTGAACATTTTTGAGGTCAGAAGTAGTGGTGAAGATCCTGTTTAGGAGGAAAACGCCTTTTCTGGTAAGTTAAATAACTCTGAATTAATTTATTTTAATGTGCTGTAATGACACTTGTTTGTTCTTCTGGACGTGGCAGTTACTGCTGCAGGTGGGTTCTGGGTCAGCTCCTTTTGCTCAAGTACAGATTGGTTTGGGATATTTCTGCCAGGAACTGGTTAATTACCACAATATAGAGATTGAAGGGCACTGAACCCCTTGGGGACTGGTGCTTGAGCTAACTCAGCTCCCTGGTGCTGTTTCTTCAGCAATGGAAGAAAAATTTCCTTTTCTGCAGAAACCTTTTTGGTCTGTGGTCAGGTGGACTCATATAGGCACAGTGAGAGCTGGTTAACATTTCATTGTGGCAGCTTAGGCAATGGAACCAAATTTGCTTTTCTAAAATGAAGTTTTTCTTCTGACAGCTTAAATTTGGTGATTATTTTTCATCAAGTTGCAGAAAAGATTTGTACAAATTTCTGCAGATTGGTTTTGCCAAGGTTGCGGGTTTGTGGTGTGGAAGCAGTCTCATGATTTCAGGGTAGCAACTTAAAGAGCTGAAAAGTATTTCATGGTGAAATCCAGTTGAGCTGTAAGAGAATACCCAAATTCAACCAAAATCAGAAGAAAAAAATGCAGACAGGGAATGTTGCCATTTTTGGCAGTCTTAATAATAATGGCTTATGAACTCTGGAAATGCAGTACACCATCCAGACTTTCACCTCTCTGAATTCTAGATGCTTTGGGATTTTTTTTGTTTTTTAATTATGCATGTTTGAGATAGGCTGAGACTTTCGGAGTCTAGTGAGCTTCTTTGTCTGTAACTTCTGGCTTTTGCAATGTCCTTTCCTCCACAAGAGTAATTTATAAACTTACATGCTTGTCCTTACAGAACAATCTACTGTCTCCATACAACTTAATGAGTCCTGGTTGTATGCACTGCCTCATTGTTTTCAGTAATGTGCCAAAAAAAGCAAACAATAACCAAATTCCATTTTAAAGGGACAGCTCAAATAGTTGACATAGCACTGGTAAAAAAAAACCCGGCATGAAGGAAGAAGCATAAATTAAGTGATAAAGTCATAGTTGGCACAGTAGAAAGCACAATACTGTCATGTTTATCTCAAGAACAGCGTGAATTGTGAAGATTGGAGCCACATCTGATGGGTCATACTTGTCCCATTGCATATATGCAATAAACTACATGCAGTTGATAGCTACACTACTGGATTATTTTTGAGCTCAAGATTAAGGGCTATGGATGGTATATATTGACTTTAGAGTAAATAAGGTGTATGTGTTTATAGTTTTATGGTTTTTTAGAATATCTGGGTTTCAGTATCAGGAGATGATGTTCTGAATCTTGGGCTTGCATTTCTCTGAGTATATAGACTTTCTTCAACTGTAAAAACAGGCTTGGTATAAAAATCACCCTAACTCTCTGCAAACTTAGGAACTTGGAAAATTCCTAGGGATTAATTGCAACTCTAGGAAGACCCAGTTAAATAAAGTCAATAGTAGGAGGCTTTGCCTAATGCTTATCATGTGTGGGTAGGGCTGTGTGTGCCATTTTTCTGCAGGAGGCACAATGCAGTTTGTTTTGAGTGGACGCTTCCACTGTAGGGAGGATTTTTCTGCACTGGAAATGCCCATTTTGCCTGGTGATGTTTGCATGTGCTGTGTGACAGCAGGGCTGAGACAGCTCCAGTTCTCTGTGTGGGGACTTGTTCTTACCCTTTCTCAATGCATTTGAGGTTTATGATCCCTGACTCTACCAGTGTAACTTAGTGTTTCACCTTCTTCCTCTTCCAGTGCAGTCTCCTGCTGTTTACTCCTCTCAAAGACTCCTGAAACATGAACTTTCCAAACATTCAGCAGGGGAACTAGAGCAGCAAGTCCTCAATTTTTTCCCTTCCATTTTAACTGCAGGAAGAATGTATTTTTTTTATGTTGGCTGCTTTGCACTGCACTAAAGCTTTGGTTCGCCCTGCGGAACATCTTGAAATCTATATAATTGTAATGGAAGAAGAATGTTAGGAATCTTTTGTGGACAATTTCTTTTTTTTTTTTTTCAAAGTAGAGCTTTTTGGATGGCAAAGAGCAAAGGCTTTTAAAACTTTTTTGTTCTTCAGTAGCAGTCATTTTCATATTCAAGGGTTCCATGGTCTATCCTGTCCTTCCTTTCTCAGGAAAGTAATTGTTGGGCTGGCAATTTTAAGTGAAATACGTAGCCTTAAATTTTCAGTTTTCAGCTGGTGGTTGCTTTGTTTTGTTTTTATTTTTCTCCTGGATGGCTTTGTGACTTATTCAGCATTATTCCAGGCTTTGCATAGTTCTTGCAAACCTGTGGGAATAGTGACCTGGCTTTTTCCATCCTGAGTTGCTCTGTGTGATTAAAAAAGCTGAAAAAAAGGACAGAAGCTCAATATATTGAGAACAACACAGTTCAAGAGGTTGTTCTGTGGAAAGGGTTTTTTCTTAAATTATAAGAGGAAGAAGCATTAGGCATTATTTTGGTTTTTTAATATATTTTTTATATATTTACTTTTTTTTTTTTATAATGTGCAAGTTAGTTTGTGGAACTTCTAAGAACTCTAAATCTCACCCAATATGTGAAAGACATCTTTCCTGAGGGCTTGATAAAGCTTTAGAGGAAGTAATAGAGGACTTGGAGAATGACAGGATTTTCTGTGATTGTGATACTTTCCTGTATGCATTGCAATTTTGTGTTGAAAAATTACATGGCTTGAAATAGTCTTCAGAGAGAAAGTGAGGCTGAGTTATAGCCTGTTCACCTCTTACATAAACGGTGTGGTTTTTATTGGGGTGGTTTTCTTCCTGCTGTTCATTGTCCATCATCTACTCATAGTACACATTTTGATAGAGAATGAAAACCTAAAGCAATTTTTTTCAACATTTCTTAACTGGATCTGCTTAGGACTAGAACAAGGCTTTGCTGCATGTTTTATTTTTGTTTTTAAAATGAACTACTGGCTGGTGTTTACTGGAAACAGTAGCCAAATGGGGGCACATAAGGAGTATTGACTGATCTGTGCTCCAGGGTGGTGGTGGTGGTGATTGTTTCGCACTGAAATACAAAGCTAAGATCTCCTTGGCTGTCAAGTGGCAACAGTGCCATAATATTTTTAGTCTCCAGCAAAACGGAGTGCTTGAGGCTTGGTTTATTGTTAATTCTGTTGAACATAAAACACACACATCGTTTGGTTTTCGTTGAAGAAACTACTGATGGCTGTTGTAGACACACATATATTTTTTTATTGATGGGTAGCTCATTCCTTTCACAGAAAGCTGACCCCAGTGCGTGCTTAATTATGCCTGGGAATGCTGACTTTGAGCTACTTCCCCCTGCCCTCAAGTGGACTGTATTTCCTTAGGAGGGTTTGCAGTCAAAGCCGCCTTGCCTGTGTGAAACAAAGCTGTTGGTTGAGTTGAGAAATCCCACGTTTGCACAGCGTTCTTGTCTTCCCACATACCAGCATACAGATGTGGTTATTGCAAATTAAAAATACCCTGTTTGTATGCCTGGTTTGGAAGTACCTTATGTATAAGCCTACTTGTGGCTTTACATCATATGAGTGGCACACAGCAGACTTCTCAGCAGCAAACGTGGCTCCATAAATAAATAAAAGAGCTCTTTTTCCTGTATTGGCTGTCTTTATCATTCCTAGCTAGAATTATTCTCAAGAGCAATCTGTTCTAGTGTTCTCTTTGTATGGCTCTTGGCTGTGCCTGTTTTGAAGACTTTTGGATAATATTTTTCCTTTTGCCAGGCTTCCTTGATATTTAAGTTGTTTTATGCCAGTTATTTCTTGGCTTGTTTTAAAAGAACCTCATCAATACTTCTGTACCTGTTTAATAAGTTTTCTTTCCTGTGGTTTCCAATCTGATTTATGCTACCATAAGAATCCTTTCTAATTTAAGAAATTAGAAAGTCTTTATCTAATTATCAGATGACACTTTAAGATTCTTTTTGTTCGAAAACTGGCTGTGATTTTGGTTTTATTCACTGTTGAGTCCTGAGAGTGGCATTATGCTCCTCAGTTATAAAAGATACCATAAAATTGCTGAGTGTCCTATGTCAGCTCAGCCTCAACAGATATGGATGCGTGCATTAATTATGTCAGTTAATTATGATTGCTCCAAAGAACACCAATTACCAGGTAACAGGGCAAATAGCGAGGTTTGAAAGTAGACTTGATTTTTCTCTTTGGTTCACTGACATTCCTTCCAGATTACTAAGATTTCCATGTCACTTAAAAAGTGAGTGTTTTGGCAAAAGTTTTATGTAAGCATGAAACACATGGGCAATATTTATAAAGACTGGGATATTTTGCAAGTGCAACATGTCGAGAAATATTACACAATGCTCAGCCCATAGTGGTTGTTATGAACAGGTGGTAATGTCCTTCTGTGTTTGGTGACAAAGAATTGTTTTTGTATTTGTTACTGGAAAAGGAGTTGATACTTGACATCACACAGATGATGTTTTTCCTTGACAAGGAAAAAAAAAAATTGACATAAACTTTTACAGAAAAGATCCAAATTGAATAGCACTGAGCAGAAATTTTAAGAAAGTTAGTCCTGCAAACAGCATTGCATTAAATCAGCTGCAGTAACATCTTGCTACTAAAGCCTCTTTTTGTTTGCAAAAATACGATATTTCTTGAGCTAAAGCCCCCACTGGAGGGGGAAAAGCAGGAACTGGAGGCAGAAGTGGGCCAAATATTAGTTCCTTACTTGTTATTGTTTGTTTTTGTAGATTTTGGCAGAAAGTGTGCATTCTTTGTTTTAATTTTTCACTTCCCCACACTTGACATTTTATATCCTTTAAGTTTACAAGTTTCTTTCCAGTTTATTTTGCATGAACTTAAAGGGTTTTGTATTGTATCAGCTCTTCTGAGCAGGACTTTCCTGAGTCCTGAACATTAAAAAGTGGAGTTTAATTTCAGAAGTAGTCGAGGTTTCTAGATAAATGAGTTGTGTAACTCAGAATTACAGTTGTCCAACCACAAAACAATGCTTTCTTGTTTACTTGTGGTCATTAATTTAGCTTAAGCATTTCCTGCACTGTATCACAAGGTTGTGTAAATGCAACTTTGTAGAGTTTTCCTGACGTATATTTTTTGTAAACAGCAGTTGTAGAAATAGCTCTGAGTCCATAAAAATACAGATTGGGTAGCAGGGGGCTAGATGCAAGTCTTTGGGATCATAGACTGTAGTCAGTGATTTGCCTGTGCTTGAAAAGAAAGGAATCTCAGGATTTGAGTAACATATTTTGGGCCTGTTTGTGTAGGCACCATAACTTCAACTCTCCACTTCCTGCCTGCTCCTCAAACGCCTCGCTCGGTTTCATGAGGTTTGAAGAAAAGGTTCAGCAGCCCACAAAGGCTGGCTTTCAAGTCTTGGTATACACTCTCCTAAGTGATGTTTATTTGGAGTTAGTCTGATGCCCACAGCAGTTTTGGGATAGGTTTGAGCAGCACAGGAGACTACTGGGGGTTTCACCCCTCGGCAGGGTTGCTTCCTGACTCCTGAAAATGAAGATTTCTCTCCCCTCACAAGTGTAGCAGTTCAAAGGTGTTGCCAGGACTTTGCAGCCCCCCAGGAGCATTTCAGCTCTCCTCTAGGACCTCTCCTCTGGGAGGTGGAGATCACACGGAATCCAGTGGTTAATGCAGCTGGCTTTCTAAAAACTCATCTGTTTGGAGACTTGGGTGGGACAGGCTTTGTTTCTGTATGTCTCCCATGTAGCCAGAAGATGTGGTTTGGAAACCAAGAAAAATTAACTTGAGCATGTTAATGTATTTGAAAGCATGGCCCAAAAATACCCACAGGGTTTGATGGTTGAGCTATAAAGTTGGCGATAATCTTTATTCCTATAAGATGTTCATTTATTTTTATTTAAGTACTGCAAAATTTGTGTCCTTGTCTAATTTTGTTTTCTTGATAGCAGCCAAATTTGGGATGAGTCCAGGGTTAACAACCTAGATCAGTGCTTGAAGGTGAAGGGGCCATTAAAACTTCTCATCCCTGTGTAGCCTTTAGTGATGTGTGCTTCCAGCATGTCTGTGTTCCATTTTAGAGAGAGCTTTGGGATCTTTGAGGGACAAATCTCAATAGCATTGTGGTATTTGCCTAAATATCACTGTATGTTCTGCCAGATGAGATTTTGGTTGGGTTGGTTTTTTGGTTTTTTTCAACCTTTAGATGACTAACTTGTGGTCCCTTTCCTTTGACTCTGTCATACACAGCATGAGCACAGTTTCATAATACTTGAGCCATCATGCATTCTTTGGAGTGTAAAGCACTTCTCAGTGAAACAACTGTGAATCTGTGACTTCACTGCTTGCTTGGGCAACTTGCAATTAAATACCACCTTACCCTTGATTTGGCAAGAATGCTCAGGTTTTCTGGAATAGTATATAGCAAACTAAATACATTATCAGCATGATTTATCCTCCTGTCATTCAGCTCCTCTTTCACTGTAGAGAAAATTGTTGTAGGTTTTCTGTAGTTATTGATGAAAAATTTTCAAGAAATAGATGGTGAAAGAATGTAATTATTCTTTACCTGAATTTTGCAAGAATTTGCAACCATTCAGCCAACTTTTCATCGAAGATGATTTACTTTGAAAAACTTGTTGGTAATAAAAAGAAATGTTACCAGTGGAAGTGCAGAATTTCCCGTGGAGTTGTATCTTCTTGCCAGGAAGAGGCTTTCTCCTGGTGCCAGCTTAGAGCAGTGTTTTTCTGGATAGGTGCATCTGCTATGTCTCAGTCCAGAACTGTTGATGTCTGTAGTGCTGCCTCAGGGAAGCAGCAGGTAGGATTTCCCAGGCAGAGTAATTTAACTTGGGAGATTAAAATTAATGTAGTTGGTGTAATTTATTTTTGTTTAACGCCCTAAAATCAGTATGCTTTTGCTTGTCTTAACCTAGCTGTTCTCTATTTTTGCCAAATTCACAGTTCTAAATTTAAAGCTAATAGGTTATTTTTAACACCTTATACAGTCAGTCCACATCTCTTAATGTGGCATGATTGGAGCTGATATGAATGCCAGGCTTCTGACTAAATTTTACCACTGTAATGTAAACCAGTGCTTTTATCTTACTGTAAACTGTGTCTAGAAATCCTAATTATACAGCTTGATATTGTTTATTCACTGTGAATGTGTATGTTTTTATTTACATGCATGCACGTAAACAGAATAATTTAATGCTTTGGCAGCTGTATATAGCAGTTGTGTTTTTGAACATGGGAACTGCTCATAAGAAAAATTCATGTAGACGATGAAAATGTGGACATAAAACCAGCTGTGAAAATAAAACTTGTTCACCTTTACCAGAAGGGTCTAGACTTCTGTTGTGCTTTGATCTTCTTACCTAAACAATTACTTCATTTCCTTAGTTTCTTAAAAGCAGAAAGATCTTGATGTTGTGAGTAAACTTGAGTTTGGCAAAGTAACTTATGTCACTGTATTTTTGTGCTGATACATAATTTCGGTTTCTTGCCTATCAAGTATGTGGAAAAATGGGTGACAATCTGGTGCACACTTTGTTGTGGTGATGCACAGCTCTAAACTGGGTGCATGGGTGAATTCATTTCCTCTGCTTCCACCCTCTGGGGGGATCCATCCCACTCTCTCTTTGCACATCTGCTTTGCAACTTCCTCAGTGATGTTGCTTGAACGAATTGTTTTGGTTCTTGAGTCAAGCAAATGAACTTGCATTCTTCAAATGTTATCTAGATTATGATGGGTATCTAAGAATAAATTGGCACCATTTTTTCCTGACTTTAAAGCTATGAATTAAGACATACAGTGTATTCCTGGAAAGGGGGTTTTGTGTTTAAGTTTGATTTTTACCTTTGTCTTCATTTTTTTTAAATTAACTGAATGCATCAGTGCCTTTCCCCAGTGCTTATGCCTGTACTTACTTAAATCCGTTTATCTTACGCTTTTCTTCTTGGCTTTTTAAGCTTTTTGTCCTTTGCTACTTAAAGCTGGTTTATAGCTCAATTATCCTTCTCATGAAGTCTTTAAGTGGGTTTACATTTTTCTGTATGCAAATTTAGACTTGTGGGTTTTTTCATTTATGGGGCATAAAAGATACAAAAAAGATCCAATTACTTTTTGCAAATACTCAAAACAACAGCTGATATCAAGTGGGCACTGCTTGAGTAGTATTGTCAGTAATATAACATAAATTTAGTGTACAAGAGTATCTCTCAGTTGTACCCTGAAATAGAAATTGGCTGTTCTAAACTGAGCAGCCCTCTGCTAGAATTCCTCTATTGTCACATGCCTTACAACCTGGAATTAAAATTATACTGAGAAATCTGAATTGGATTTTTATCCGGGGAGGAATTTACATCTGAGGTGATCAATAAGTTTTGAAACTGATGAATACAAAATAGAAGAAGGCAGACATTCAAAATTCTCAGGTTAAGGAAAAAGGAGATGCCAAGCAGCCTGGATGTGGGGATTTGCAAGTGTTGCCATCTGTGTGGATGTGTAGAAACAGGAGCACAGATGCCTAGAAACATCTGATGTCTAGAAACACAGGTGCCTGACAACATGTGCCATTTAAAAACTGAGGCTGTTGGGATTTTTCTTCTGATAGAGACAGAAATGAAGAGAGAGTGGGTTTTGGGCAGAAAAAGGAAACTCTGTTTTGTTCTCTAAATATTCCAACAACATCCAGGAAGCTGGAGAGTGTGGGGTTGGTCGAATTTTAGAAAAGGAGATTCTGTTATTCCGAATAATGTTTCTTTTTTTGTCCCTGTCAAATTTATTCCAGAATCTTGTTCAGCATAGTGGGTCTGGATACAGGCAGTGTCTCCTCACTGCTGGAAAAGGCCTTGTGGCTCAGTGTGTAACCTGCATTGCAACAGACTTAAACTGGTTTCCTGTATAAAGCTTTGTCTTTGACTTCATCTTGGCTTCTCTCCTGTAACTCCACATCTGTGAATGACTCATAACAAGCAGGCCCATCCGAAAAATATTGTGTACATTTTTATCCAAATCTGTAGGGTTTTTGTTTCTAATTTTTTTACAGCCTTGCTACATCCTCCCCTCCCATGCAATGAATCATGCAGTATCTGTTCTCATAGCTGACAAGAAAAGTGGTTGTGCATTGAGGGAAAGTTGAAGGCTAAACAAATAGGAAGAATATCCCCAGCCATCAATCTGCTGAGAGCAGAGCTTTTGTCTTTGGCAGGTATCCTCTGTCAGCCCCTGGGGCACTTCTGATATTATGATTTTCTTTCCTCCTGTAAACAGGGAGTTCTGTTAAATGGATTCTCTGGCTTGGGGGCAGAGTTGGAGCTGTCAGGCACTGGCAGCAAGGGAGGTTCTGCCTCCTGAGGCACTCAAAGGCTTTGGTTTTTTTCTTTTGAGCTGTCACATCCAGTGACTCGAGGCAGTCCCACTACAAAGCTTTTTAGAAAAATGCTCTACATTGTAGAGCATCAATGCTCTACAAGCTCTACATCTCTGACTTCTCCTACCCTTCCATGAATGCTTTGGCCCATTTCCAGATGTGTGACAGCACAGAGGCAGCTCACTCAGCTGTCCTGTCCCTTGTGGAGTGTTCACACTGAAGGGAAGGGGCAAAGTTCTACACCCTGCATCCTCATCTTCCATCTTTTTCCTACTAAATGCCTTAGTGGGGACCCACAGCCCCCAGACTGAGTGCAGGTTATGTGCATGGCAGCTCATGCACTAATAATAATGGGGGAGTCAACTGAGGCAGGCAGGGTGAAAGAAGGGCTGGAATAGCTTCACCCTACCATGCTGCTTTGGTCTCTTCCCTTGTGTCACAGAGGAAGCCTAGAGTAGTGGAAAAGTGAGTTGCCGGCATAAATATTCATATGTGAATTATTTTGTAACAGCAGTATGGTATATTGGGGCGATTTTCCTCTAGCTACTGGAGCTGCCCATGTCCAGCTGCCTCCTCCAAAAGCACTTCTCTGTGGATAAGAGGTTGAGGGAATTGATAATGTCTAGACTGTGTTTGAAGTGGGAGAGTGCTCTCACAGCCTTCACGGCCGGCTGCGCTCTGCTGCTGTCAGTTTTTGACTACAAAGGATTTGGAACAATTTAATACAATGTGAAAATTGTTCTGGCCAGCCTATCATTTTGGCTACAGGGTTCCAAATTTCCTGGAAAACTGAAATGCTGGAAGGCCAGTTTGAAGGAAGGGAGGCAGTTAACTAACTCGTTAATTAAAATAATAGAAGCTAAACCACATCACCTTTCCATATCTCAGTATAGCTGACAATTTTTGGATGTGACTGATTCCACTTTGCATCTCTCAGGGAGTTGCTTGGCAAAGAGTGAAGGAAGACTGAGGTCACAGATGCTTTATTTATATATATTCAGGTACCTAAAATGCTTTATGAACATCAAAGTCATAGAATTGCTCTCTTCCCTTTTTATTGCTGCCTCCAGTATATTTTCACAAATGTTTTTCTCAAAACTGGGGAAGATAGTGGGGTGAGCTACAGTGCTTGAATGAACTTAATGTAAGGTTTTAATCAGGTTTCACTCATGCTAATAGATCTTAACAAGACTGTCTCATAATTGACTGATAGGCTCCCTTGTAAAAAAGTGATTATCAGTAGCACAGATGGAATTTTTTTGTCTTAAGAGGGCCTAGAAATAGGGTGTTCAACTCAGCTGTTATTTAGGTGTCAAAAAGCTGTTCTCATCCATCAATTAAAAGGGAAGAAAAATGTTGCTTGTAATTTAAAATCTGATGATAATATGGGAATTATGTGGTGAAAAATTACCAAGTTGTTCTTTCTTGGGATTCTCATCCCCTTTCCCACAGTGTGGCAGCTGGGTACACTGTTTGCATGGCTATTCTCCTTTCACAGTACCATCAAAGTGGTTACAAGCTTGAAATTGAAAACTTGTGTTTGTTTGAGACTCCTTATGCTTTCAGGAAATCCTGAGTGAAGTTGAGCTTTGTTTGGTTTTGTTTTACTTGTTGACTTCAGTTGAACTTTATTAGTTAAGCAATTTCCAAGAAGCCCTCTGCTGATCCCAGAAGCAGGGCCATTGATTTAGTCTCTGTCAGTCATGGAAATCGAGACTTCAGAAGGGCTTTGAAAATCTGTTTGGAAGCATCAGCTGGCATATCTTCTGTAGGAAGCAGCAGAAGTCCCTGAGTGCATCTGAAGGGTGACATAGGAGACTTCCAGGAATGTTTTACCCAGCTAGAGAGATGACGAAGCGTTTGTGGCTCTAACAGCGAACAAGTGGCAGCTAATAGAGTAGTTTTAATCTGGTAATATAGTGCTGACTGCTCCTCAGTTTTCCTGGCTTTGTTCTGGAGTGGCTGGCAGGAAGCAAAGCAGTCACTTCATTATCTTCATTAAAATCCTCAGTCTCGTGCCATGTGCTCGCTGAGCTCCACATCCCATCAGGAAATGTTCTCTGGCTGTGGGGATGAGCTGCACCCATGTGTGCCTTTGAAAGGAGAGATCTCCACCAAGGAAAAAGGGGCTCCCAAAGCAACCCCAGCTTCACAGCCTGCCTTCAAGCTGTGACTGGTCTCTAAAAATAAATAAACAAGCAGACTTATTTCTATGCAGAGTCTTGGCAGACAGCTTTTTCCCTAGGGATAAATTTGTTTTGCGAAATCAGAAAAATCTGTTAGATAACTAAAATTTACAGTTATTATGTATTAAGTTATTGCTTTTAGATAGAGTTTTATAGTTATGCAACTCTGAAAATATTGATGGTGGCATGGACAGGGCAAGTTGCCTTCTGTATAACCCAATTTTTTTTTTCCCTTTTCTATTTGTTTTTCCCCTTCAGTTTTAGTCACCAAATCTGTCAGGTCCCTATGAATAGTATGAGCAGATCTCTAGCAATATTTGTTCAAAGTCAATGTCTTTTTGGCCCTCAGGGTATGTATGTTGGGGTTTGGTTTTTTTTGCATTCTGTATGCTGAGCTAATGGAAGCAAGTGTAGTTTATTTTCAGCTTTCTCTTTTTCTCTGTGTTGCTGTTCTCTTTGTTCATCACAAATGATGGATGGGCGAAGCTTCATGAGTGTTGTTTGTAGAATTGGTTTTAGTTATTTGCCAGCAATCTTAGTTTTAGTATCAGCGACTTAATCCTAATTTAGTATTCAGGAGAGTTGAAAAGCTAATATTCTAACAAGTGAATATACCTGATATTAAGGGGAGAATGAAGATTATGGATGGGTTACCTGTCTGTGTTTACAATCTCATTCTCATGACACAGACCTTGATCCAGAGAGCCTCTTCCAGCTGGCGAAGGGTCCAGAGAGAGGCCATGGACCCTGGGTGGCCAAGGGGGCTCACTGCCACTATCCCAGCAGCAAGGAGAAGTATCCCAGCCTCAGCCTGCTTTGCTCCCAGCCCTGGGTTGGTCTGTCAGATGCTGGAGCACATCTGGCCCCTCTCTGGATCTCTCAGTGGTTGCATATTGAGTTCCCGCTAGCAGGAGGAGGTGCAGTGGAACCCACCCAAAACTGTCCAGATATTTGACAGGCTATTTATTGTCATTTACCGAGCATGCTGAAAATCTTCCAGTTCTTCTTTGGCTGCTCTAATCAGAGGAAGAATGCTCCCTTATAAACATTTTAAGTTTGTATCATGGGTGTTTTTGTTTGGACTTTTAAAATTTTTTACCTGACTTGTTAATAAAAGGTGACACTTTCACCCTCAGTCCAAGAGTCCTTTTGTCACAAAATATGTAGGATAGTTTCTGTAATGTCCCAGACACTATGGAGGTCCCAACTTTGTCATTACGGTTTGTCAGCATGCTGTACAAACAGGTATCGTTTGCCCTTTCTCTTGTTTGTTGAATGTTCCAGTAATTTCCCAAGAATTTTGGAGCTTTTGTCCCTTTGCTCAGTCTCCTTTACTGGTACCTCCAGTTGACTCTGACCTGTCTGTAGTGATCATCCTCAAAACCTGAAGATTGCTCTGTATATAAGTTTAAGAAAATTTGAATGTCCGATTTTCCTTCATCAACTCTGGAAAACTCCATGAAACCACATAAGACTCTGAAATAGTGAGATTGCTATGTGTAACATGTTATTTTATAGCATTTATTATCATTAATAACAAAGTAAAAAGAATATGTAGCCTTATTGAAAAGCCAGTTAACAGTCTCAAGTATTTGATTTTTTCATGCACATTTCTTGCTTGTTTAAGCCTTGTTGCTTCTCTTGCCAGACTGTATATTTTAGTTATCTCTGTGACTTCTTAGTTCCTAAGCTGAAAACTGGAAGCGAGACTGGCTTTGCAATTACAAGAAAAATGGAAAATTGTTTTATTTGGATTTCAGCAAATTCAATTTAAGGTCAGATTTTTTTTCTTTAACAATGTATGCTCTATCTTTTTATTCCTAAAGGCATATTTTCAGCAATTTGGCTTAACTCTGTGGTCATGGGGGTGGAATTCTTTATCTTGGCTTGATATAAGCAAGCTTTCAGAGCATGTGTGGGTTAGTGGGTTGGTGCACAGGAAAACACAATCTTTTTGTCAGGTGGTTTCTGGTTCAATGAAAAGTTTTTAGTTGGATTTCTTTGTGGATGACAGCAGCTTGGTAACTTTGGAGAAATATCTCAGGCTTTCAATAAATATCTGTCCATGTCATTTAAAAAGTTAGCAGTAAATAAAAATCAACGCTCTTACATTGTTTCCATGGCAGTCTCAGGAAAAATCAGACTGAAATAACATGAGGATATTCTTGACATAAGTGCTATGAAATCCTTCTCATTCAGTGGATAGGGAAGGTAAAGGGTAATTGAGCACTTACCTTTGTGTATATTATTCTACAGTTTCTTGGAACTCTCTTAAGATGATTTGATAATATGAAAATAATATCTAGTTATCTGTCATGTTAAATATTATTTTGATGCAAGGAATGATTTTTGTTTCCTCATAGTTGAGACCTGAAGAGCAGAACATGCTTTTTTGTTCTCTTCAAAATGTAATCTTTTGATGCAGACAGAGGAAGAAGTTTTGACACTATTCAATTTAAAGGCAAAGTCACCAACATATGTTACAGTGAGTTTTTGATAACAACTTCAAGAGTTTTTGGAAAATAAGATCCAAAACCAATGTGTGAGATCAGCAAAGTTACAGTAATTCATTTAAAGACTTGACTTAATCAGTGTATCTTGGGTTCCGTTCCTGTAAAATATGACCTGTATTGTAATAACTTTTTTAATAATTAAAATAACATTTGAAGTGAAAGCTCAAATTCATTTTTTCCACATGAACCTAGAAGAAATTACAATTGGACCTTTTTATGATTTGGTGATTAAGTAGACAAATGGTGCACTTCATGGGTACCATAACAGTTAACACCTGTTTCAACTGTTTTATATTTGTATTGGATGAAACCTCAGCAATCCAATATGTCTTGAAAAGCAAAAATCTAATATAAAATATTTCATGGTATGGAAGAAATTACAATAAACAGAGTATAGCTTAAAATATAAAATGCTTGTTATGCACATTTACATAGGTTTCATCTGTGTTTCTGAAACCAGTGTAGCCATCTTGTGTAAAAGTAATCCTAGTTTTTGTGAGGGTTGGTTAAGTGATTATTTAATACCATAAGGTAAATACTGTTTTCTAAGAAAACAGTATTTCCTGAGTGGGCAGAAATGAAAACAATTTGTCAGGTACAACTGGATTAATGAGCATTTGGTTTGTGTTTTGTCTCAAACCTGCTCTGGGGACAGGGACCACTGGCAGGAGGGTGGAGTGGTCTCCTAAGGCACGTGCCAGGCAATAATGTCACTCCTTTGTGGTGTTCGTTACTGGTGTAGTGTTTCGAATTCATTAATTTCAGAAAATGTGAAATTTTGTCCATTAAAATCTGGACACTTATTTAAAATTTAGTAGAGGTGGGCTCTGTTGTGCCTTCCATGCAGCACAGGTCCAGCACTGCTGGCCACCTCAGCTTCCCGCAAAGGCTTCTTGTCCTGGGGGTTTGGGAACTCGAAAATTTACTGCTTTTTGAATAAATCTTGGTTTTGTACTAAAACTCTAAATATTATTATCAAGATTACAAAAATAATTTGCCTGAGTGCACTGTCAGATGTAAATATCGTGAGCTTCTTAATATGATATTTCAAAGCTGAAGTTTATTTTGAGAGTTGGGGTTAATACTCTCAAGATTTGTTTAGAAAAGTTGATCTTGGGATGTGATGACCTAGGGGATTTTTTTCCTAAACATGAATTCAAGTTCGCTTTTATCTCAGTTTATCTGATTTGAGGTAAACCTCAATGACTTACTAAATTGCAGTTACAGAGAACACTGTAAATGATTTGCATTTTAAGGGCTTCTGCATATATTTCCTAATTCTGGAATGCTTCTCTTGCTCATTTCCCTGCAAAAGATGCTGGTTTTGTCTTGCTTTAGCAGAATCTGTTTAGCCTTTCAGTTATAAAAGAAATGGGTGAATTTCCTCTTGGTTTTGGCTATTCCTGCTGTTTTCAGAAGTGTTAGGACTGTCTTACCTCATTTGGAGAGAAGAAAGGCTCCAAGATAATTTCACATGAACCATAAACATTTCAGACAGATTTGGAAGTTTTCTTAAATATAGGTACTTGGTTTGGGAGTGAACATTGATGCAGATGTTGGTAATTGTGGATAGCATCACAAAATTCATGAACTACTGTTTGAATTTAAGTTCTCTTAACTGAAATTGCTCCTTAGGAAAATAAGAGGAAATTTAGGAAGTAAAATGAAAAGTAAGTAGGTAATTGGTACAAAGAGTTATGAGAGGAAGGAGGGGAAAGGGAGGCAATAGCTGGAAAATAGCTAACCTAAAAGAAAGCATAATATATTGATTAGTGTAATTTATCTTCAAGTTTTCAGGCATTTTTAGGCATTCTCATGTAGTGAAATATATAATTCTTAATGTAACACAATACTTTAGGCTGCAATTCTGAGCATCTTAATTAATTCAATGCCTAGTGGAGATGGTGATGACTGGATTACCCTAATATAGAAAAATGAGATCTGATCAGAGGCATACCTCTCCCTGGATTAAATAATGCTGCATCTTGGACACGAAGTGACAGAATACCAACAGATTGCAGTATTTCTCTTACCATGTGATGAGCTGTTCTGAGGTACAGACCTTCAACTTCATTGTCTCTCAGCCACCATACAGTCTTCCCTGCCTTTTCATAGATACCATGAGACCTGACGAATGAGTTATCATAAAGCATCTTATGTGTTGAAAAGCTCTAATGAAAGTCTGTATCTTTATAGTTTGATGTAACAACTAAACTCACTAGTTATTAAATAAAGATTTTTCTAAAATGCCATTTGCACCAACTTTCCTACTGTCTCTACTGTTGTGGGGTTTTTTTTTCTGTGAACCCATTTTGGGATGTTTTCATTCCCTCTTCTTTCCCACTTTGTCTGTGCTTGTTGGATTCTATCTGTTGTGCCATCAGTTGTTGGTGGGGCCAAGCTGTAAATCAGGTCACCAGAATGATTCATATTAAAAATAAACCTACAATAAAAAGCTTGGAATCCGCTTTGTCAGCATTCTGCTTTAATGCCCTGCAGAGCATCACTGCTATTATCTTAAGCCATCTCGTTTGTATTCAGTTTGGAAAGCGTGCATTTGCAGCTGGAACAAAATCTGTCTATTCTCAAAACTGCAACTTCAGCCACACATCTGTCGTGTTCTCAACTCCAATTTGTCTCCTGTACCCTCTGATTAAAAGCATGTTGGTCCCGTGTTCCACTTGAAATGGACTGGTGGTACTCCTCACTTCCCAGAATCATTTCATGTCTACTCCTGAGTTAATGGAAAACATGTCAAGTAAAGTACACCTACCAAGGGGCTGCTTCAGGGAAGTTGTGTTTTTTCTGCTCGTATCAGTAGCTTGTAAATCTGGAAAACAAATCATCTGCTTCCAGAAAACCTTGTTCTGGTGAAACATGCACCAGTGTGCTGTTCTCATACAGGCAGCTATGGGTTTTGAAGGCGAGGAGGGCTTTGTTTGCTCAGATTGGGGACCTGGGGAGTCTGGAATTGCTCTGCAGCGAGATGGGTGCTTGACAGGCATCATTGGCTGCCTCTGCTCTGGCTGCTCTGGAGTTGAGTCATGAACTTCTGAACTGTCTCAGATAAAACTTGCTAGCGTGCTCTTCCTCTGTGGTATTTAAGTGGTGTTATTGAGATTTGGAGAAGCCTGTTTCAAATGTAGTGGCCGTGCTTCCTCTGGGCTAGGAGAAGTCATCTCATGCCTCCAGCCTCTGTCTGCTCATTGCATTTGCTATCACATTGCATCAGCTGAGTTAACAGTTCCTTGAGAGTCAGGAATTGCTTGTGTAATTGGAGGAGGGGGCAGAACTAAGTAGTTGAAACAGCTTTGGTGCCAGGGTGATGGGGTGAGCTCAAGGGGTCTGTTCTATACATGGGAAATAATGAAAAATCATGACTATAAGCTTCTTCAGTAATCCTGTACCATTCAGGAAACTTTTTTCCCACTTGGATTTCTTTTTGAGGACGTCCCTTTCTCCAGGGAAAAGGAAATGATCCTCTTCATAACCAGCTTGAGCTACTGTGTTCTGAACTGGTTGCTAATTCAACACAGATAAACTACAACATAAGCTATATGCAAACAGTTATAACATTTTAAGTGCCGTCATTTACATTAAGTAAACTTGCAGTTATGGGTTTAAATACAAGTGGGAGAGAATCCCAGTCTTGCTCTTGAGATCACTGAAAAATGTGATATTTTATACAGCAAGCCTTGTGCTCTCCTAGCTTTCTTTTGATCCTGCTGTCGGTAGAATTGCTGGGCAAAGTATGCAGTGTGACTAAATTGTTACACTTAGACCATGGGTATTTTGTAACTAAAATATGTATCAGTGTGTTAGAGCTCCAGTACACAAATACAAACGGTTCAGACTCCATCCTTGGCAAGTGACTTGTAAAAGCTTGATCTGGGTATTACTCAGTTGTTGACAAATGTTTATTGCATGAGAAAAAGTTACCCAGAGTTATTTTACAGTAGTGTATACTCACTGAGAATTTCTATGTGGAAACCTGCAAATTTTTTCTTGTGTATTTAGTAACCAGATCCTGCTTTTGTTTTACAGCTGCTGCAGAGGGCAAAGGGAAAAGTGGGGAAGACTTTTTTCAGAAGGTAAGAAAGATATTTCAGTTCTATAACAGCACCTGACTAGATGAAAAAAAAATTATACCTATTGCTCATGCATGTGATCCACTAATTAAACTTGATCAGCTAGTTAAACTTCATCTGCAGTTTCCACTGCACCGATCAAATTTTTACAAAATGATTTTGCCCTTTAAAGTGTCCCTTTGCCACCAGCAATGCATGGAGTGAGATGAGAAATAGATTCTTTGGTGTATTCTGCTGTCATCCATGCACCAAAACAATGTAACAGTTTTAACAATTCTTTAACTGAAAATGTTAAGGTATGAGTGAGGAACATTTGTTACACTTAATAGTGGAGGTTAACCCAGAAGATGTTGTGAGGTGGTCTTAAGGATGTTGTCTGTGGATAAATGCTGCATCCTGTTATTAAAAAACTGACTTGCAACTTATTGTGATATTGTTGAAAGCATAAATATTTGGTTGAGAAATGCAAAGGCCTTTAAGAAAGAAATACACAATCCACAAAATGATTCAACCAAGTTTGTGGTTGGATAGAGGCACGAAAGGACTGGGAAAAGTAGTCCTGCAGCAACTAAACTACAAAGAGAAACATGGACAAGAGTAATGGCTTGGGAATTATTTGTACAAAGCAGCATGGTATTGGGAGTTTTTTGTTTTGTTTTGTTTTTCAAGAATAGTGTGAAGAACATTATTTATGAGTTATGTTAATGAAAATCTGCATGCTGCAGGCTAACAAAAATGATGAGCTGTTTTGTCTTCAGTACAGAGAAGACAGCATACAGCATCAAAGTTTACACTGAAATGCCTTGAAACTCCTTTTAGACTTGTTGTCCATTGAAGTAGTTTTTGCTGTATTTTTCATGTTTCCCTTATAATTTTAAATAGTACTTCCAGAAAGGAAGATTGCTATACCCTGCATGTGACTGTGGGATGCCTTGATAAAGGCTGGTGAGGAGGAGTATGTATGGTGCCAAAATGTTTGTGTTTTCACATTTATGTTGCCCTAGACTGACAGTGAGAGTTATTTTTTTCAAATGTGGTCCTTGTGCTTATCTGTCTGATATTAGTGTGCATAGGGGAGAGTGTCTCAATAGTTCCTCCTTAGGATATTATCAAAATGCTTGGGATTTTGTTATTTGCTGAAACAAAGCTAAGCCAAAGCTAAGCCTATGCTTCGTTCTGCACATTATTCATTTTACCACAGTGTTTTCTCTCCCTTGGATAAATCTGCTCATAATTCTTAAAGATATGGATAAAATATTTCTTCTTGATCTGTCTGATGCATGTATTTGATTGATTATTTACTGTAGATAAGATGTTCCTTACAATTATATAATTATTAGTGTGATAGCAGAAAATACTTAGTTGAATTTAATAGGAAAGCAAAATATGCTAAACTTCAAGTATGTGAATGAGTGCACTACTTATCCACGCTGATAATACAGTGGATATCTTGTCATTTAGATCTTGTCATATTTGTGCTTAATTATCATCTAGGCACAGTGTGGGTGTCACAATAGGTTAAAGCTGCTTCATTTTAACTGACATTCTTCTTACAATATCATCAACTCCACAGTGTAGATTTCTGAAGTTTCTAAGCACATATACACAATACTACAGCTAATAAAACCAGATGGAAACTATCTCCTTTGAGTTCTCTTTGTTGGAAGAAATCTTTGGACAGTTGCTCATAGCTTACTCACTCTCTCTGTCTGTGCAATTTCCTTTAATCAGAGTTAAATTTTTCCTCTCTCATGTGAAATGAATAAGGCAGAGTATGTGGAGGTAAAATGAAGACTCGTTTCATGTGTTTCAGGTTGGTGCAGAAAGGAAGAAAGTGATTTGTAGCATTAGAAACACATTGCAAACTGAGGCAGCAGGACACTTTCAGAAACTCAATATGAACTCGAAGCTGCAGCAGAGGCAGTTTTTAAAGCAGTTCTGCAAGTGAGACTTCAGGACATTGTTGGCAGGATTTGGAGTGGAAGAGGGAGGGGGAAGTGCATCCTTGAAGGGACTTGTGTAGAACCTGAGGGTGTTATTTGCATAAATAATGCCGTGTTTGGTGTATTCTGATGATCTACCCTCAGTGTGGTGAGGTTAGCTCTTGGGTGGAAGTGTGTGTGAGGTAGAAGAAGTTCTCATACAAATGTTGACATGAGAAAGCAAAAATTCAGGAAGGTGATTCCATATGTCAAGGCATGCAGACCAAAAAAGGATGGAGAGAGGAGGCTGGGACTGGGGAGTTGGCAGGGACTCAGCCTGGATTGTTAAACTGCAGAGAAGTTTTTAAAGGAAGTTAATACAAGGGTTTGGTGCTAAGCAGTCTTTCACTAGTCTTGAAACATGTGAGAAAGCAATATTACTTGGAATTTCATAATCAAGCAGAATCTCAGTGGATGCGAACTGTTCCTATCAACTTTCAGAGTTTAATAACAATTTAAATGTCAAAAAGCATTAGTTCATGGAGCATTTCAGCAGAAACAAGCACGTGTAATGCAGTTGCTGATGGAGTTGCAGAATAAGCTCCAATTCTTGATGAAATTCAGATAATGTTTCTGCCATGAAGATCTGGTGATGAAGTGTCTCTTCCTCTGGTCCTGAATTCAAGTGTAAAGGAGATCTCTATGTCTTTTGGTAGTGGCATTTTTTAAAGTCTGAAGACTTTACCATACTTTCTTCTATATTTCTGAGTTTTAGTACTGTTTCAGATGAGGGAAAACCTAATATCATCTAATGAGGATTTTTCAAAACTACTGGGAGCTACTAATAATTTAGCAAGAAATAAGTAAATAACAGCACAGTTTTCTCTGTAGAGCTCTCGGATCTGCAGTTCAGTGACAGGTAATCCTAAATAAACATGGATTGTTTTGCTGTTGTGTTACATACTATTTATATAAAAGATCCTTGTGGACTTAGCTCTCTAAATTGTTGTTCTAATTTATTCTGTGAGAGGAGTACATAATATGAAGTTATTACATGTTTTTGATCCAAAGCCCATTTTAGGTTGATGGTGGATTTTTTCCACCAAGTTCCATAACATCTGGTTCATGCCTCATAGGAAGCAAGGCCCTTTCCCCAGCAAAACCAGGACATTGTTCCAGGGAACAGATCATTTATGTAGCACTGCAGATACACATGGCACTCTTATACAGAATGCAAGAAGGTGGTGAGTCTCTCTCCTGAAGAGTTCGTAATCCCAAACAGGTGAGGGTCAGCCCTGTGGACAGAGAGGAATTTAATGCATCATTTTGGTCTGCTTTCAGCTCTGTCATCATCGAGTTGGGTTTGATTTTTTTTTTCTTTTTTTCTTTTAAACACTTGGGATTCTTGGCTCTGGTGCTGATCTCTCATTCTGAAAGTTCTCAGGACAGGGGTGTGTCTGTAGCCTTCTCAAGGGAGTGTGAGCAGTAGGGTGGGTGATAGGTGAAGGCTGTGGCTTTAGTGGAATTTGGGTGGAGTTCCTGGGCTGACAGGGGACTGCACGTGCAGAAGGCAGTGACTGGAAACGATGCTCTCGTGGTGCTCTACAGGTCACATCCAAGTGCAGGTCACATCCAAGCTCTTCATTTCAGCATTATTCAGTGTGTACATGTTAGCCATGGGCTTTGGGAGCATGCCTGGGGTGGCTCCTCAGCTCTGGCTTTCCCTTTTAGAGCTCATTTGCAGAGATTTTGTGAGAAGCACAAAATACTACCAGCCAGCTGTAACTTGTGTGTTTTACTGTTCCCAAGCGTTTGACATTCTTTTGTTTTGTGTTTGGGGTTTCTTTTGTACCTTTTTTAAGCTAACAGAAGTGGTGTTTGTATGCATTTACCCAGTTGCAGATACTTGGGGGTTTTTAAGATATCTCTGGATTTAGGCAAAAAGTGTATTTAATTGCTCATGTTCCTTTTGACTGCATGCTCTTTTATTCCCTCAAGGAGATATAAGTGGGCTTGGAGTTGTGAAGTTGCAACTGGACAAATGTTTCATGTGTGTACCAAAATCTCTTCTGTTAATTATTAGGAGCTTAGGGGTGTAAAGAAAGACTAGTGGTTTCTTTTCTTCATTTTCCTTCCTGACCTTACTTAAAATTAGACACTGTAGTTTCTAATTTTATTAAATAATGGGCACCATAGAACTGACTGAGGCCATTTTGGAAGCACAATACGGTGAAACCATCCTATAAAAACAGCTGATCCTTCGGTACAGGTATTTGGAAACAGTAGCAGCAAGAGACTAAAAAAGAAAACAAACAAACGAAAAGATGCCCAACGAAAGGCAAAAAACTAACCCCCTGCAATTATTGGAAGATGTGAAAAATAGGTTTATCTAATTGCATCTTTAATTATATTTCTGTTAAAGTCCTCTTCTCTAGACAGTTGTTATTAATGAATGTGCATTACTTTTTATTTATTTAGGAGGCTCTCAACAGCAAGGAAGCTGCCTCAAGCCCTGTTTGGTTATCTAAGACAGTAAAAGATCTTGGTTTGCAACATCCTTCGTTTTCTCTTGTATCTTTGAAACATATCTGTTATGTTGATCTGGTTCTCAGGACAAACCTCCTAACTTTTGCAAAATCCTTTTATGTGAATATATTGGTACAGTGTTGATGTATGCATTTTGTAAGTATAGCTAGTATATCCTGATATAAATGAATTTAATTTTCTGTCTGCAGCAGGTCAGGCAGAAAGTTGATCAGTCTTCCTTTTTAATCTCTGAACATGAAACATATCTAGAGCTTCAAATGCAAGTGGCTTAGGGCATTTTCAGGCATTAAAAATATTAATCATTGACCTGAGACTAAGATGTCTCAAGCTAATTATTATCCATGTTCAGAAGTAACTTCAGAAGGGCTTTCTGTGTGTCTTCAGCCATGACTATTCCCGAGCTGCCTATTTATAACTGTAGCTCCCCCAGGGCTGTATTTCCATTTCTGATGGCAGCCACTCAGCCCTGGGTTTCTCCCTGTGTTATTTATCATGGTGGTGAGACCTCGTGAGCTGGTGCTGATCAGACATATTCATGGGTCTTGTCTGTCTTTCAACCACAGGAGCAGTTTGGAGCTGCAGGAACTGGTTCCACACATTCCACTTTTTCTGGGTAGAAGTCAGTGTCTGCACTAGCATTGAAGTAACCTCTTGGTGCAGAGCTTGGCTCATAGCATGTCACAAGGATATATTAAGGCCATATGTTTCCAGAGCTGCCTCCCGGTGCCTGGCTGGGATGGGAATGCTGGCACCCAATTTACACTGAACTTCCTCTCCTTCAGTTTCCCAGGAAGAGGAAGTGGCTGCTTGGAGGTTAGCAAGAGGGCAGCGTGGGTTAGAGGCTTGAAAGAATGTCAGTGGAGGTTAACATTTGCAGGAAATCTTGGGAGTGAGACATTTGTCTCCCTGTTGGCAAAACCCCACCCAGTGGAAAGGGGACTGTTTAGGTTGGATCAGTTTCTCTAAAAAGGTAAATCAAGAATGCTTACTTAACTTTTTGCTTAGTTCAGGCAGAGCTAAGTGGTGGGAAGACTTCATTTTTGTGGAAAATGGCATTCATCCCATCTGTAGTCCAGTGACCGTTCTGCTATAGCAATGGAGTAATCCAAGGATTTTTATTTTCTCATTTCACCTCTAGTTTCTCCTGTGCTGCTTCTGATACAATGGGCACTGTCTTGTGATTTGAGCTGTAATATGAAGTTTTAGTTGATAAAGTTCAACTTTATGCCGCTTTATTGCTATACTTAACACTGTGCAAGATCTCTTGCATTGTAAAGCAGTAGAGAGGAGTGGTTGAGTGGTTTGTCACCACAGTCACAACTGAGGTGCTCGATGCTTTTCATTCTGAGGGTTGAACCATCCCTTATGATAGAGGAGGGATTTCCTTCTCAGGAATTCTTTTTACCTTGGGCAAAAAAATTTAGTAAAAAGGAGAAAAGTATGAGAATGATACAAGTCAAGAATATACACTAGGTTTCTGGCTTGTAAGGAGGAGAATTACTGATTTTACCTTCAGAGAGGAGAGTTGGATGCATGTTGGTGTTCTAACAGTGTTCTGTGGGGGTTTTATTTTTCAGTGGTAAAAAAATAAAAAAAAAATGCTTCTTAGCATTTTTTACACGTGTAATTGGTTAATGCTGTACAGACAGATACTTTTATGGATAATATTGTGGCTTGCTTAAATATTTCCTGGTTTTGACTGTTAGTCATTTATTTAAAAGAAAAGTATTACCTGTTGGCCCTTTAGTAATATTTCCATTGAGTGTAAACAAAACATTTAAATGGGGTAAAGGACTTCAGTGTTTCTCCACAGGTAAGGGCATTTGATTGATTGGTTTTTACTCTCACTTAACATTATTTGCTGTATTTGTTCAGTACAAAGTCTGTAAATGTTGTTGTTGCAGATGGTTCACTTAGTGCAGTTTCTGGATGCAGCAACAATACTGCAATATTTGCTTAAACAAAGCCCTTGTTTTAAGAATCATCTTGGCTCTTTTCAGGTGAAGTGAAGGTTTAAAAAGATGCAGTGTGTATATGCATACGTGCATGTGTTCTCACCCCTTCTAGGCTAAAAATCCATTACTGGAAAGGGAAACAATAAAAACTCCAAAGCCATATCCATATAGGCAGCTTTCCCAATTCCATCTTTAGTGATTTAGAGCTTTTATATGTAGTCTGAAAGTTTGAGTTGTAAAGCTGATGTTTTTTGCTCTGCTACGTTTATTGCTTTTACATATAATCTGTTCATTAGTTTAAGTATTTAGTATATAAGTTTTAATACACATTGATCAAAACTATAAATACTTTGCCTAAGATGTTAACCTTGACCTCTAATTTTAGCTTCAATACCTCTTCATCCAGCACATGCTTGCCTTAATTCTTGGTAAGGTCTTTAGGAATAGCTGGGAATGCCTTGTGAAGATGGTGAATTTGTTAGTCAGCAGGGGCTGGGATTAGTCCTTGACAACAAACAGCCTGTTTGCTGCTCTGTGGAAGTCTCAAAGTCTGCACAAAAGTACTGGCCATGAGAAGTCGTAGGGAAGCACTTTGGTGTTTTTCTTAGCTTGATGTGAAGCTGTGTAGCAGTATGCAGATGGGAAGCAGGCAAGTTTTCCTTCTGTTCCCTTTTTATACGTCAGTCAGAAACACTTTAATGCTTTTTGACAGTTATTTTAGCATTTAATAAAAACTTGAAATAAAAGTCAGTGTAACAGAGGTGGACAAGTGAGAAGATCAATTTCCTGCAGTATTGAAGCAAATGACTTGCAGTGGAAGCATGAACAAAAACATATATGTGAGTATTGATCCTTATCCCCACTGCTTATTCCATAGGGTATCATCTAAAATAATGACATATTGCACTTTTCCAAGACAGGTGAAATTAGGGAAGAAGGGCTAGCCAAGCAGTCACCTACAGGTACTTTTCTGAAAACGTGTCTGGGTTTCTGACAGTTGGAGTATAAAATGGGAAAATCAGGAGCACTGCACTTGAAGACACACAGGCACTTGTGTCCTTGTGTGTGGGAAGGCCCTGTTGTCCTGCTGCTCCTTTCTGTGCATACACACAGCTGGAGCTTGGTCCTTGTCCTCCCTGTGCATTGCTTGTTGGGTTTTTTAAACAGTTCACACTTACATGTGTGCTATTAGTATTGACAGTCTGAAGTAAGAAAAAACTAACTAAAGAATTTTCTGTGGTTTTTGGTTTGAATTTTGGATCTGATGCCACTCTCCATAAGGGATGAGGGTTTTTGCCACTCAGAAGCATGAACTGGAAGCTCTGGACAGTGTAGTGTGGAATGCTTGGGGTCTGGGACCAGCNTTTTGACAGTTATTTTAGCATTTAATAAAAACTTGAAATAAAAGTCAGTGTAACAGAGGTGGACAAGTGAGAAGATCAATTTCCTGCAGTATTGAAGCAAATGACTTGCAGTGGAAGCATGAACAAAAACATATATGTGAGTATTGATCCTTATCCCCACTGCTTATTCCATAGGGTATCATCTAAAATAATGACATATTGCACTTTTCCAAGACAGGTGAAATTAGGGAAGAAGGGCTAGCCAAGCAGTCACCTGCAGGTACTTTTCTGAAAATGTGTCTGGGTTTCTGACTGTTGGAGTATAAAATGGGAAAATCGGGAGCACTGCACTTGAAGACACACAGGCACTTGTGTCCTTGTGTGTGGGAAGGCCCTGTTGTCCTGCTGCTCCTTTCTGTGCATACACACAGCTGGAGCTTGGTCCTTGTCCTCCCTGTGCATTGCTTGTTGGGTTTTTTAAACAGTTCACACTTACATGTGTGCTGTTAGTATTGACAGTCTGAAGTAAGAAAAAACTTACTAAAGAATTTTCTGTGGTTTTTGGTTTCAATTTTGGATCTGATGCCACTCTGTGTAAGGGATGAGGGGTTTTGCCACTCAGAAGCATGAGCTGGAAGCTCTGGACAGTGTAGTCTGGAGTGCTTGGGGGCCTGGGGCCAAGTGCCATTGCTGCTTCTCAGGGCCAGCCCTCGTCCTCACCTGCAGAATTAGTGCTGACGCTGTGGAGTCAGGCTGTGCTGTCTGACTTCGAGTGGTAGCTGTGACAAACAGTGAGTTCTTGATTGGAATTCCTTATGTAGATCACCCCAGGGGAGAAGCAACCACAACAGGGCCTGGGATGTAAATCCATTGCTGTGCCCAAAATGTTGGCCAGACTTCCACAAGAGCTGCATACTTACACCAGGCTTTGGGCTAAGTTTTGTAATCTCTTTTTGAACTCCTTGTATTCCCAAATTTCCTCACCAAACCAGTAGTCCTCGATGCTGCCCCACTGATGTGCTCTGGCAGTGCGAGTGCTTTCTCTGGCCTCACCAGTTTTGGAGTTTGAGTTCACAATGGGTAACTTCACAAAAGAGGGTTCTCTTTTGTGTCTTGTTCTTCCTTCTCATCCTTGTTCTTGCCTTGCTTTCTCCTCCCCCCCAAACCAAAAAAAACAACAAACCATTAAATGTAATAATTCTGGTTCCAGCTACACCCACTGCTCTGTTCTTGCTGCCAAAAGTCATGTTCAGGGATTAGTCATCCTCTCAGATTGTGCTGCATCACCCCTTATGCATTGCAAGAAGAACTGAGGATTATCCCATGTAGCATTTCACTCGTCTGCTGTGACTCTTCACTTCAGGTCTTCTCCTGCGCCTATGGAAATATATATATATATATTAAGTTTTTATCTAAGTTATTATTCCATGATTCAAATAAAAAATAAAAATAAGCTTGTTTATACAGCTGTTAATGGCTACAAACTGAGGGACTAAGGTGACATTTCCGAAAGCTGAAGATGCAAGATGGACATTTAAAAATCTTTGAAACCAAGTATTTGGAGTCTGGGCATAACATTTTTATGGTGTAAAGTGAGATTGTCTCTGAGTACTTTCCCAAATGGTATTGAAGTCCAAACTGATTTAATTTTTTTTTTGTTTTCTCCACTTAGTGGAAAAAGAATCTCACTTAAGGGGGGAAAAGTGGGAAAGGAATTCAGGCTGGGAGATTGCAGAAACCCAGTAGTAGATGCAGGTTCCTGTCTGACCCATTTTTCCTTTCACTGGGTTTAATAACTGAGGCAGAAAAGGCCAAGATATCCAAATCCCAAAGGTGGGAAAGTCAGAAATAGGTAACTGACCAACACTAACTATAAAGAATAATACTTTGGTTTAAGGTGCTTGCTTTAAATGAAGAAAATTCTGTTATATATGTTGTTCTTGTTCATTTACTGTGTGTATATAAAGTACTTCCTTTGAATTCTGAAATACTTGTGGGCTTCGGGGGAGTTTTGGTTGGTTGGTTTTGTTGCATTCAGGACATTCCAGTTTCCATCCAAAATCAGCTTAACAAAAAATACAGCATAAGAAAAAAATAATTTCTTACTGTCTTAATGTAAAAACTCCCCAAAGTGCTTAAACTATAAACTTTTCAAGCTGGAATACAAGGATGCCAAAAGCTTGTCTTCCAGCTGCCCTACAGTTAGACTTTTTTTTTCTTGAAGGCCCAGTGATATGCAACTAGAGCCAATTTTTTCAGGGTCAGAGTACAGTCTGATTTGTTTTCTTGGTGTCTTCCAGTGTCTTGTCCTCTTCTGTTTTTTCTCCGCTGAGAATAGCTTACATATTTTGGCTTGTAAACATTATAATTACACTTGGGGAAAGGGGAGGAAGGAAAGTTGTAGAAAGACAGTCTTTTAGGTTTTCCCTCATTTTGAGAAGAAGCATGAGGTTATTTACTAGGGGATTAAACCTTGCTGCCAGACATGTCTGATCCCTGTGGTCAGTTGATCCCTCAAGGCGAGGAGAACACTGATTAGTACTCACTCCATCACTTATTTTATATGAAAATAAGAGAAGCTATGCAGAGGTGCTGTTCTGCAGAGATCATGAACTCTGAGTCATCCCTAGGCTGAATTTCCTCTCAATGTTATGTAACTCAAGTATTTATACAATTGGAACACACATAATATAGCTGGAGTGCTTGTGAGTTCTCTTTCTCTGTTCATGTGAGAGCAGAGCCCCTGTTTTCAGGGTATGCGGTGTAACACTGAGTTTTCACTAATAAAGCTGTTCCATTGCAACATGCACTTGAGGTTTTCATGGAATGATTCCAAATTTATTTCAGGGGAAAAAAAAGTAAAATCGTAGTGCTTAAAACTGCCTGGGTTTGAATGGTAAAACTGAACAAAAAAGTTGATTCAACAGTGATCTACACAGTTTTCAATACCATCTTTACTTTCAAGTTTAGGTGCTCTAGTAAAAGCTTAGTTCCTTGTTCTCCAGAGCTTTGTAATGCTCTGCTCATATGATAAATACAAGACATAAACAGTAAATTGAATACAATAATGCTTTAAGAAGTAAGCAGTGTAGATTAATTTCTTTTTAAGAGTTCCTAGGAAAGCCTTGATTTATTGTAAAGTTACAATTGGAGTAGAAAGCATTTTGATACTTCAGTGAATGTACTTCGTTTAAATGCATCCTGACTTTTTTTTTTTTTTGTCTAAGACAGGAGATAAACTCGTCTTTGTAGTGACCAAACTGAGTTGTCTTTTTGGTCTAATGTGGTGATTTTTAGCATTACATTCTACAGAGAGCTTAAGGATATATTAGATGGCCAAATCTCTGTGGCTGGCTGTCAGACTGCTTTTCCTTTGAAGATCTAATATGTATTTTTCTCATATGTCCCCAGAATGTGCATCTCTGAAGTTGTGGGCTTTCCTTTTATTTCAGTTTAGCGTAAGAAACGGGCAGGATTTAATTTCTTTAAGACAGAAGTCTCCAACCTTTATTAAGAGAGAGGGTAAAGGACCAATGGGATGTAGCACTTGTCTTGAATGACATGCATTCTTCTTCTGTCTCCTCTCTTGTGGTTCCTTTCATGTTGGATCTTTTTTAACTCAGTCCTGCACCAGTTTTAGCATCTCCCTTTTCCTTTTAGCTAGTGCTTTCCAATTTTCTGTGTATTTTCTGATTGTGCCTGTTGCACAATTAGAAAAAAAAATCCTGGCCCAAAGCCTTTTATCAGAGACAAGTGAATTCTTTGAAATAGATTTTTTCACATCTGGATTGAAATTGGTGAAAAGTATATGTATGTTGCTGGTAGAATTTCACCCTCCTGGAAATGTTTTATTTCAGCTGTAAGTTATTATCCAATAGCTGCTGAAACCAAAAATATAGTATAATGAAGTCTGGCTGACACTTTCAGTTTGTCCACATGGTGTACTAATCTGGAAGTTGTTGTGGTGTCCTTGGGATTTGGATGTAGAAGATAAGAATTAAGAACTGTGAGAGAAATCTGCCTTAATTCTGAATTATACTGTTATGGAAAACTTACTGGTATTGTAGCTGTTTTCTTAATGCATTAGTTTTCTTCTTGGAAGTGGCTTTGCTAATTATTTTGACATTTTGTTTTCATTCCATCTCAAGTGTGACGAGAGGTATGAGCTCACCATGCTTGTTGATGAGATCTCAGTATAAAAGAGAAGTCCTTTAGTCCCAGCAGACATACCCAGCCTTTCTAGCAGCTGGATTTCCATTCATATATCTGAAGTCTTGAGTGTCAAACAGTTCTTTCTCCTGTGTTACTGCCAAATGGGTTAGTGAAGCACTGCAGCTCTGTGCCAGGATGAAATTTCAGTATAATATGCCTGAAATAGGGCTGGTGAATTTTCAGTGAGGCAGAGGCAGCAGCAGAATGAGAGTTGACACTGAGCTGAGTGGCTGCATGGTTTTCACAGCATAGGAGTGTGTGCATAGCTTTTCCCTGCTGGCTGGTTGGAGATGGACAGATAAGTTGCACACTGGGTCATTATAAATAATAATAAAATGCTGTCACATGTCTGCTCTGACCTGCTAAAGCAAGAAGTAAAAATTCTGGAGTCTGGATAAGCTTAATAATGAAAAGCTGCTTTTGGGTCAAGGTGAGACAAACCAATAAATGTATCTTGGCTTATGGAGACTCGAAAAGACTCAATTTAAATTTAATAAGCTTTACTTCAAAACCGTTTTAAGGTAACCAAAGAAACATTTGTGTTGAATTGCAAAGGTCTGAAATTCCCTCTGAGATGGATGTAGAGCCTGCTGTAGCTATTAGTGGTCATTTGAACTTCGTGGAAGCTGTTGAGTATCTTGGGTTCGCTCTGTGGAATTCCTTTGAATGGTCAGAACTCGGCCACACTTATTAGCAGACAAAACTTCTCAAGAAAACCAGAGAAGCAGTTAATGGCTTGTGCTATTTAAAAGTAATAATAATGAACAGATTTAAAAATGGTAAACGTTGTATTTTCAGAAAATGAACTTGTGCCTTTGCAGGAGAAAAGTAAAAACTTAATTTTTTGAAAATGCTTTCTTTTTAATAGATTATGGAAGAAACAAATACACAGATTGCTTGGCCATCAAAGTTGAAGATTGGAGCAAAATCGAAAAAAGGTATTTTATTTTGTTCTGATGGGGTGGGATTAGTTGTTGGAGTAGTAAAACCTCGGAATAAAGAAATGGATTTTTAGAGTCACACATCAATACTAGTCACCTGAGGTATTTGCATTTCAGCCTACTGTCTCTTACAGAAATTTCACATTGAAGTTATCTTGGCTTTATATAGGTGTTTGATATACAAAGCCATTGTAAGGAGCTTGCAATTCTGTGAGTACTTTATTTAATCAATGCTGTTGTATGTAATGTATTAAGCATGTGTGCCTTCTGCTGTATAATTCTGTATCTAATTGGAACAGTTTCTTTATTTTACAGCAGCCAAAGTCAGTGTTTCTGATGAGTGGGTGTTCTGTGGGGTTTTATGTTTGTTTCTGTAGGGTACAAAGATGAGTGTTGGCCAAGCCCAGCAGAACAGTAAATATTCATTGTGTCCCTGACAGGGGCAGCCTGCACACTTTTTTGGGTTCTGCAAGAAACCTAAGTGGAGCTGTTTCTTAGGAATGACCAGTATTATGTTTTAAATTATGCCTCTTTTGGAAATCCACCCTATTCATGTGAACTAAGCATACAGTCTCTTTAAAATAAACCTTCTTGTTCTGTTCTTAAGGAGTCATAGCTGTGACTGATTGAAAACAACACTTAATTTCTCTTCTGGCCAAAAAAATTAAATTGGGAGTGATTTTTAACATTGAGTGTGTTTCTTCTGTTCAGGCTGATATATAATTAAAAACCAAGAAAGTGAACTTCAGATAATTTCTCTGTATGTTATGTACAGAATATCCAGGTGGAGGTGTGGGCTAACCTTAGTGAATGAATAAGATCTCTTGGAAAGAAAAATGATCTCTTTAGAGAGGTGTGGGATTAATAAAATTTTTATGATGTAAAGTGAGATTGTCTCTGAGGTACTTTCCCACATGGTATTGAAGTCCAAATTGATTTCATTTTTTCTTTTCCCCACTTGTGTGGAGAAAGAATCTTGCTTAAATGGGGAAAATTGGGGAAGGAACTCAGACTGCGAAAAATGCAGGTGTTACATATGTAGGCATTAACATGTGGAACTAACATTTATGGTAATGCAAGAGTGGCAAGGTCTCTGTGCAAACCTGAGGAGTTCTGTGTGCCCTCTCTCTGCCTGAGGTGCTATGAACTGATGCACACCTAAATCTCCTCAGGAAACTTAGTCATGAGAGTTTTTCTTCCAAGGACAGAAAGGGAGAAAATAAAGTGGTGCCTGCACCTTTTTTCCCCTAATTTAAATGGGCTTAGTTCTGAAGATGAAAAGCATGTCTGAAAGACCAAGAAAAGAGGGGTAAGAGAGGAGGTGGGCTGGGTTTCTGCATTTGTTCTTAGAGATGCAGCTTTAAATTAGGTTAATTTAACCTCTTTATTAGTGACCTCAAGTAGAAGATAAGGTGGTAGAGCTCTATCAGTATATGGAATGAATTTGAATACCAAGGGAAATTAAACAGAGAGTTACGAGCTGATAAAACTAAAAATTGAGGAAAGGGAACACATATTACAGCTGGGCATACTGCAGTGGGAATGATTATCCTGGAAAGTCTTCATGCCAAAAGAAACTTTAGACAGTGAGATAGTGATGGACTGTAAACTAGACATTTTAGCAATATGCTATACTATTAAAAAAAGTGTTTTGAATGCCTGTGGATTTCAGGGTGGCTGTAGAGTTAAGACTGGTACTCTGTAGCCAGCTCTGGTGTGCTAAGCTGTGTATATATGCAGTTAAGATAGTAAATTACAAAATGTGTGCAAGGAACCCCCTTAACCCTGAGGTTCCTATTTCTTGTGAAATAAAGTGTAGTTTATATGTTCTGTTTACACTTAATACCAATTGTTTGCAATTCTGTAGCTTTCCATTTGCAGCTAGGGCAGCTGTTTATATAGGGAGAAATATTCCAAGTGTTTAACATACTCTTAGCTTCACTTAATGACATTTGGTGATTGAGAGGAGAGTCTGCAACAAATAACTGGCCAGCTCTCCAGGGACTTGAACTCGGAACATGCTATCTCTGCCTGTCTCCTTGGCTGGGAGCTGAGTGCCTGACTCATTCCGTGAGGGAGCAGCAGCTGAGGATGGACAGTGTTTTACCCCAGCCCTACGCTGGACCCACTCATAAGCAAGACATAGCAGATTTTTCATGTTACTCTGCAGGATAATTTGCCTGCAGTTTCAGCAGCTCCACATTCTGTGTGTTGTGGCCTTAGGTCATTCACAGCTTTCCTCCAAATATAGTGGGGGGAAAAAAGTCATTATGAAAACATTGCTTTTCTTTCTATGATACTGGTGAATGTCTCATGATTAGGGCTTAATGGATCATTCTTCTCATTGCTCTTGGCAGTTTCTCACTAGACACCACTGATACTAAATCAGTAAGGGCAGACCATGTTTTGTTTTGAATTGAAACACAGAGGTATTGAAATGTACAGCTAAGGTGTGCATAGTAAGGTTCAGGAAGGATATGAAGATTAAGTTCTGTACCAGATCCAGAATCTTTTCATGATCTTGTGGAAAAAGAAAATACTTTAGTGAAGCTGAAGCACCAAGAGTTAATGACGTGTGGACTTCTGTATCATTTTCCTATTATATGGATTAGACCTTTAAAATTGTTGAGTCCAAAATGCTACGTATTAAGTATAATAATGGTAATGGTAATATTAATATGGTAATTAATAATGGTAATTCATTAAATTATAAGTCTTTTCTGATGGTTTTTTTGAGTTGCAGAAGACTGATGTCTGAATTTAGCATAAGCAGATTTAAAAAATTTACTAGATCAAATTTATTATTTCATGAGTTCTCTAAAATACCTCATTGCAAAGCTAAATTAAAAAAAAAAAATTATCAACTCTCAACAGTTTCGTAAGAGCAAAACAGGAATTTCCTGGTTTTAACAACCACCAGATGCTGCAGCATTGCTCTAGTGATGAGGAGGGTTAAAGTATTTTGAAATAAATGTTTAGAAAACACGCAAACAAATATAAATCTTCTATAGCATCTTAAAGCAAGCCATTTGTTCACGTTGACAAAGAGATCCCATAACATTAAGGATTTAGGGAGGGAAGTGAACAGTTTAAAGCACTTCATGACTGATTCCATCAGTAATGAAAGAATTGGCGCTGGCTTGGTTTGCTCTGCTTTGCACTGGTGCTGCAGAGCTCAGGGTGTACCAAAACCTCATGTTCTGGAGGCCTGAGTTCTCCTCTAGTCCTGGTGAGTTAAAGAGACAGTAAGTTTTGCTCTCGACATGTTTTTTCACCCTGTTGTAGTTACTGCTCCTTAGGAATGCTGTTAATTGCCTTTTAAAGATTTATTCAGTGGTATAAAAGCGTGAGTAGATTGCCAAGTCCTAAATGGTCAGATGTTTTAGTTCCACAAACACTTTCCAAACAGGCATAAGCTAATGGGATTTTCCCTCTCCTTTTCCAGAATACTGACCTGTCTGGTTCTTGTTTCCAGCCCTTTCTGCTGTGCTGTCGTTGGTGCTCTCCTGGGGGACCAGGATGGCTTTAAACTAGCCATGGATAATTGTTAGTGTTGGAGAGGGGAGTTCCTTGTGCATTTCCTGGTTGTCTGAACCCTAACTGTATATGAGCATATAACTGTATGTGCTCACATGTTTCCCCATCTGTTTGTATGGATCTGGAATGCCTAACGCCTTGGGAGCAGGTGAATGTCATGTTTCTCACCAGCAGAGCTTGTTGATGGGTATTGAGCCTATTTAGGATATGAGTAAATGGGAGTTCAGATTTCACCTATATTCCTTATTCACTTTTATTTCTAAGTCCTCCCTCCCCCATATCCCCGTGTCCCTTTGTATTTCAACAGCCATAAAGAGGTTATGGGATATGTGTGTGCTCAGAATGCAGACAGCCTTGAAATAGCTTTTGGATAATAACAGCCACCATAAGAATCCCTTCAGCTCCTGGAAACCCAGTGGCTCTAAGCAGGAGGATGTTCAGAGAGTCAGAGCAGGGAAGATTTTGGGAAGTGTAAAAAAAGCTGGTAAGGGGAAATCAAGATAAATTGAACTCTCAGAGCTGGTATAGTTGTGGCGTCTCTTCCACTATTCATTTTTTAAAAGGACTTCTCTTGCTCTTTTTTCATCCTGTTGCTCCCATTTTTTAATTTCTCTTCTATTTTCTTTGGTTGCCAGCTTTTTTATCTATATCATGTCTTGAAGTTATCAACTTATTTTTCTTTCTTTCTTGAGCTGCTATCATTTTTTTCACCTCTTATTTGCTGTTTCTGGCTTTGTGATCTTTTGTTTTGCTTTTTGTTTTCCTGTTTTTCCTCTCTTATCACTGATGCATTTTAAGTCGGTCAGTAAAAATCTAATCCGTGTTCTGTTTGTACTTTTTTCATCTGACTTTACTTTTTACTAATTTTTTCATATTCTTTAATAACTTTAAAAAATTTAAACTAGTTTCCGTTACTAAACCATTTACCATGTGCTATTTTTCATTAGTCTATCTCAAACACAAGTACAGAGCACGTCAAATTCATATCCAAGGGGAATGGCAAGAAACAAAGTGCTGCTGAAGGCACCAGGAGGTAGGCAGCAATAACTAGCATTGGGCACTGCTGGCATTCATTGCCTGGCAGTTTAGTTTCACACTTTTCCCTTAAACTTTGCCTTTTGCAAATTTTCTTGCAAGCCGAGTGCAGCTCTTTCTCCCTTTGCATCCTAAGCGGCAAAGGTAATGTGCACGATGAAGTTAATAAATGTAATACCACACTTGAGGCAAATAACTACAGAGAGACTTCAGCCAAATTAGTAAAACCTCATTCTCATTTGTTGGAATGTTGTTTAGGTACAAGGGAAGCACTTTGCCCGTTTCAGGAGGCGTTGCGATAAAAGCTAAAGCCTCCTTTCTTGTTGAAACAAATGTCACTGCATAATGAACTCAAGGCCAAACTTGGATGTGAGTTACTGCCTTAGATGCCTAGAGTAAGTTAAAATGTTTGTTGTTTCAGGCCTTTAAATCAACTTTCAGTTGTTTCCCAGTACTGTGATAGAAGCTGAAGTTTATATTTTCAGATGAAGCAGGGATGGAGAGAATGAAGAGCTGCAGCATCAGGCCATGCAGACTTATGAAAGTGTGCAAATAAAACACCAGGTTATTTGTTCTTTTACCATAGGCTTTCTGAAAAATCTTAAATCTGCTTTTAGGCTTTTCAGATAATTTATTTTTCTTTTCAAAAATCCTTAATTTTCTCAACTCAGTTGATCAATACAGCCTTTTTTGAAAGGAGTGCAAACTGCTTTTAATGCTAAACCTCTAGCAGTAAAATATCCAAGGAGAGGCTCATATATGAGCTGTTCAGAGCTGTGCCTGCCAGTTCAGCATCCCATGTGCAAGCACTTCATCATTTACACACATGTTCCGTGGAGGGATTACATCATTGCTTAAAACATAAGTGCATTATAAGTTATGCAGTATTGCTCTTGGTACTGCAGCTGGGCTGACTCCCACATTTCTACAAAGGAGAATGCCATGCAGAAATTCCAGTGAAACACAGTGTAAAAAACCCACCTCAGATGAATGGATGCAAGTGGGACTTTGTCAGTGCTTCTGTCCAAACCCAATATTTTATTATAAAATATCAGTGATAATGGAAGAGTCAATAACCCTGCACAGCATTATTCTCTAGGAGTCATGTGAACTTTAAACAGCACTGTAACCTCTTGTAGTGTGTCTGGAAGTCTCTAGATCATCCTTCCCCCTCCAAAAACCCCCAGCCAACCAAAAACCACAACCCCAAAAACTCCACCAAACCAAAACACCCCTAAGCAAGGCAAAGGGCTTAACGAGGCAGATGTTGAGAAACTTTGAGTAGAGTGAAAAGGACTTGTGTAGCATTAAGTGGTTTTGGACCCTTGCTTCAGGAGATTCTTGTTGCATTGATGGTATTTTGTAGTAAATGCAAAGTTTAGTGGAATTAATAGGTTTCTCTGCTTTCAATTATCATTGGGATTGCCAAAATACTGGAAGGATTTTGGTCTATGCCACTAAATTTACGTTACACACTTAATCTTTCTCTAAATACCAGATGGCTTGGTGTTCTTCAGAGGCTGGCATGTCTGCAAAGTGCAGTTATATAACCTGAAATTTTCCCCAAGAAATTGGCCAAGTCCAAGTTCAGTCAGATAAGCATAAAAGCAACTAAAAATTGCCTGGTAGTTTAGGCTATCTGCTTCTTTGTCTTATGTAACTCCTGAGCAGATAATGCTGTGCTCTGTGTGGTTGTGTGCATGTCTTCACTGAAGGAATGGTGAAGACTTGGAACAGGGCAGTGCAGCAGCTGCTGAAATGCTCGAAAAACTCTCGTGGCACTCAGTGCTGTGGTTTAGTTGACCAAGGTGGTATTCAGTCGAAGGCTAGACTTGATGATCTTGGAGGTCTTTTCCAACCTTAAAGATCCTGTGATTCTCTATAGAAAAATGACTGTTAGGATTGCTTTATTTTTTAGGTCTTTGGCGTTTTCCTTTTCTTTAAGGCTTTACATCTATGTTACTCTTTCTTAATATAGTTGCAGCCATAACAGAGGTTTTTAGTGTTTTCCTGGACTGAAGAGGCATTAGTTAATTTCCCCCCTTTTTCACAATGCCTGATTTTAATTCTGTTAAAAAGTGAATTGGAATTAGCTGTATTGCGGAAAAATGCAGAAATTAAATATTGAGTATTTCAGAGATGGTTTAAGTTGCATGAAAACATTTTGTTACAGAACCTGCTTTTCATAGTTACACTTGATTTGATCTTAATTCTTTGAGTGTAGAAGCAAATCCTGCTACTTTTCCAAAGACTATCCCCGTGTAAATTGTGGGGTAAAAGTATTCATGTGAATAGGATTTACAGGTCCTCCTATAATTTTGTTCACTTGTAAAATTGCAATCTCTTCATTTGTAGCCATACATAACCTCTGAAAGTGCATTAAAATGTTGTGAATAATAGAAAGCAGAACTTCTGGAATTGCTTGTGTGCCTGCCACTACTTACCTGTGTTGCCGATTTATCAATTTTAAAGAAAAAACAACTCTTTACTGTAAGTTACTGTAAAAGGAATTGATAATTTGTGTTTCTCTCAATGCAACAATGCACTGAGTTTTATTCTGCAAATCAGTCTTAAATGCTGAATCAGCCCCACCTGGGAAGGTCACACAGCATCCCAGGACTACCAAATGCTTCAGACCTGTTAATGAAACAAGGACTCCAACAGTAGTTTTTCATCATTTGGGTCAACTCCTGCTCTTGACCTACTTTTATATCTTTGTGTGCTGTTTCTAGTGACAGTAATTGTAGCTTCTGCTGTTCTCACAAAAAAAAAAACCAACAAAACAACCCAAAACCAAAATGGATTGAATGAGTGTAGGATATAATCAACTAATTTTCCTACCTTAAATTAAGTGCTATGAATAGCCACTTAATTGGTTTAGAGCCTTAAGCTCCAATTAAAAAAAAAAGGGTGAGGGAATTAATCAGGCTGTCAGAGATCTGCAGTGATATGTGGAGTTTTTTGACAAACTTGAGCTTCTCACCCAGAAGATGCTTTTGAAAGATGCTTTTGAAAATTGTGCCAACTGTCCTGAAAGGCTGTGCCCTAGCTCTTGGTAGGAGCCTAAAATGTATGGAGTGATGACTCTTCCTGTTCTGTGGTATTTAGCTGGGGAATGTAGAGTGATGCAGAGAAGAGAGCACCTAAGCTTTTGGAGTGCCTGGATGGTTAAGCACTTTCAGAGGTAACTTTTGTATTTGTTCACTATCAAGATTTAATTTCTTTAGTCTCAGCACTGATTTCAGTGTGCAGCTCAATGGAAGTGTAGGCTCAACTTGCCCAAAGTCCTCCTGCAGAGTCATGGTTACAGAGAAACTAATGTACTTTATCCCAGCTGGAGCTCTGCCTGCAGCTTGGAGGCTGCTGCTGCTGCTCTGAGGTCTAGGCCCTGGCAGAGCTGTTGAGTTCTTCTCTTGTTCATGTGGATCTCCACCCTTACAGGCAAGGAAATAGTCCCCTGTCTGTGACTGATGCTGTGGGGTGAGGAAGGTGCTGGTTTGGTGACTCTGCTGTGGGCACCTGTTCCCTCAGGAGAGGAGCTTGTGACACAGAGGGCAACAGAGAGGTGCTGTAAGTGAGCTTTGGAATTCACTGCACAAGTCTTTCCCATCTGTAAGTGGGAAGGTGATCCCAGTGCACCAGTCTGAGACAATTCCATGTAATGGCAGTAGGCACAGTGGATTTGTCCACCAGACCCCAGGACAGCCTTATTCCATGTGCTGTGAATACCAATAAAGGTGCACTCACGTGTGCCTTTCCCAAGCACTTGGAAAGGCAAGGCTGCTAACTACTTCTGCAAGAAATGAAATCAGGGGAGACAGAGTTGTTTCCACGGCTGGCAAACAGCATAGTTGTGGTTTTCTCTCCCTGTGCTGCCTTGCTGCGTGCTTACAGCCTGTCCCCTGCCTCCATAGCTCCCTGCTAGGCAGCCCAGCCCTGCAGCCTGGCATGCCCTGGTGCCAGTCCCACTGACGCAGGGGGCATTCAGGGCTGCTGCGTTATGGAGGCCAGTGCTCTTTTGTCAGCAGAATTTTTCCTAAAGCTGTTTAGTTTTGGTTCCCAAGGTATAAAGTTGTGGGTCTGACTTTATACCAGTTCAGTAAAGGTTTTCTTAAAAATCTTGGCATTTCAATGCCTTTTCCTTGTTGGTGCCCATGACAACAGAACTGTTGGTTTGGGTATTCTGTGTCAGCTCTCTCTGTGTGCAGCAAAATTCCTTTGCAGCTCTTATTTGACCTCACTAAAAACAGGAAAAAAGATTCACCCTGTTATGCAATTATCCAGCTAATAACTGTGTATGTAAGTAGATTTTTTAAAAAATTACACTCATATCTTAAAAGTAGATGAATTGCACATACGATTCTGCAATGGAACTGAAAATTACTCACGCCAGGAGATAAGGGGTGCTCTGTAATGTTTCTTGAGAATGTGGCAAGATTTGGGATGGAGAGAGTAAGATGGTTTCTTATCTATGCAGTTGCTTCATAACATAAAATTTCAGTCAGATCTGGTACATGGTGTGGGAAATTACAAGCTTTTTCTGTCCCTTAGAATGGCATTAAACTTTTTTTTGTGCCTGACCTTGTTACAGCAAAACTAATACTACTGCATTACTCCAGTACTTTTTCCTTTAGAGAAGGGATTGTTCATCCTCTTGAGCATTTTTCATGAGAGAAGATGAACTCTTGGTGTTAAGTGTCCATAGTACATTTTTGTTCATTTACCACCATGTGCTTTTTCCTGGGTTGGGTTGGAGAAGTGTTAAGAAAAGGCAAGTGTTGTGTTTCATCTTTTTTTTTAAGTATAAAGTACTCCTGCTTCCATGTGTTTAAATCCTAATGGTTGAGAAGGATTAAAGGGATGTTAGGAATTTCTTGCTGCCAAAATCATGCATTACTGTGTGCATATATCTGACACCAATATGAATAACTGAGGCTGCTAATTTCAACACACCAGTTATGCATTAAGCATTATTCACTGAGTGATGATGATACATCAGATTAGTGACCATGATTTGAATTTTTGTTTTTATTTGGAACAAAAAATGGTTTGAGTGGAGGAGGTCAGAACCCTCCAGCTCTCAAAAGCATAGAGAAACTAAGATGCATAACAGAAGTCTTAAGAGTCTCGTCCCAGTTTGGAGGGTGAGAAAAAACTCATATGCCCTTGAATATTACTGGTGAGAACACTACATTTTTATACTTTGAAGCAATAATACCTAATGCATGATATTTTGTAGCTGTCCAAAAGAATTGTAGTCTTTCCAGTTTCTCCATATGGTGTTTCTGTAACTGCCTTCCCCAAAGAGGCTTTCCTGGGCACAGGAGCACTTGCAGGTAGTTTTGGCTACTGCATTCCCCTCTCCAACCCTGATCAGGTCCTATAAACCTTCTGGAATTACAGTGTACGTGAGTATCATCCTCTCCCTGCAAATCTGATGTATTACAAAGAAAATTCTGATATTTTTAGTGTAACTGCTTTGATTTCAAGCATTCTTTATACTGTGCATTCTAAATATAGACAGAGTCTGTGCCAAAGACCAAGTGCAAACTTACAAAACCATCATTGATAGAAATTCTAGTCTCTTTAATGACTTCCTCTGGAAACCGTAATTTGAATCATATGATTTTTCTGAAGTAGCAGTAGGAGGGAATATCTGAAAAATAGCTGTAATACAGTTTTCAGAATTTTAATCTTTTCATCTGTACAAACTTAACCTTGTATAAAACTTCCGGTCATTTCATTCTTTGATTATTTGGCAAGACTAACATTTTCTGTAAAGCAAGTCAGATCTAAAGAGAACAAAATCCAGGGCATAGCTAGAGCTCTGGTGACTTCTTTTCTTTTCTGTTTGGTCCAGATTTTTAATGTTTAAAAAATATTTGTGGGTTTTATGGTAAATGCTTGTTGAGCACTCCGGTAGTTTTGGTTTTGGAATTGGTTTAGTTTAACGAGTGAGACCAAAACCATCTGGCAGTGCTCACCAACCAAGGCCAGTCACAGAGAGCTGTTGGCAACATCTTCTCCCTCTGCATTGACTCTGGTGAAAGGGAAAGGCAAATGAGCTCTTGTTAATGGGAACAAAGGTGTGGGAAAGGACAAAGTTGGGAATGAAGTGGAATGGAGAAAGTGAGAGACATGGAGAGGAAATGAGAGGTTGATGAGGAGACTGAAGCCAGTTGGAAAGAGGTAGGTGGGATGGCAGGAAACGTGAGGTTAGAGTGGGAGTCTTAAAGAAATGAGGGTTTTGCAAGAATAGAATAATAAAGAGTTAGTGACAAAGATGGTGTAGAGATAATGGGAAAACAAATGGGAGGTGCAAAAGAGGAGGATGTTGTGGAAGGATTGGGTGAAAATGTATATTCCAAAAAGTGGAGAGAAGGATTGTATTCATAGGTGTCTGGCATGAATTTCCAATACATATCCCAGTCTTGGAAACTAGATCAAACACAGAGTCCAAGGTTTTTACTTAATATCCTAGGGAAAAGCTGGTAAACACCAGTATATTGCTGTGTGCTTTCATTACTGTCCTAGATCAGTGTCTTCAATGTCTAATGTGTCACTATTCCCATCTGATGTCTTTGTGCAGCTTCCATAAAGATGCAGTTTTGATGGCTGCAATTTAAATTTGTTAAACATTTAACAGATGTCTTGTCTTGCATCAAAACTTACATATGACTTAAAGTACCAGGAACGCAAAGCATGAATTTCTAGTCCGTGGGAGCTGAGGATATTGGCAATTTCTACTAAAAAAAATCACAAAACAGAATTAGATTGTGTGCAAATAAACCAAGATGACCAAACCAATAAAAAGGATTAATTTTGAGTGCACTTTTCATCCAGCTGATTGGATTTGTGTCCAGTGCAATGTCAAATAGTGTAAACTATTTTTTAGTGCTGGAGGGGAGTAGTAGCCAAGAAAGCAAACTGAGAAAATATTGGGCTTCAGGAAAGTGCAAGCTGTTTTGTGGAATTGGCTTAAAATGCTTTAATGCCAAAGAGCTCCCACTGAGATTTCCAGCAGTAAATTTGTAACTGTGCATGTGCAAAATGCATTCCTGTTCCTGCTGCTCTGAGTGCAGTGAGCAGCAAAGCTCACGTTTGGCCCTCCTGCCCCTGAGTGGAGGGTTACAAAGGTGGATTGCCTTGCTCATAGGTGCACATCTGCTCACATCAAAGAAATCTGAATTGTCAGAACGAACATGGGCTTTCTGCGAGGGGAAAAAATAATGAAAGTGGCTATTTGGGTGCAGTATCTTTTTATTTTCCTGCCCATTTGCTTACTGAACAATGCTGCAAGAAGGAATCCCTGTAGGAAAGCCATGACAGTGCACATGGGTGCATTTGGGAGGGGAGCAGGTTTTGGATTCCATAAGCAAAGACAAGAGTCAGTTCCAGAGCGATGGGGTTGGAAAACAAAGAAACCAAAAGAAACAACTGTAGAGAAAGCCATTTATAGCACAAATTACTGGTAAAATGCCAGACAAAGATAAGAAAGCTATGACAAAACGGGTTATGCTTTTAATCAGCTGACTCACTATATAGAAAGCAGCATATCAACCCAAAAGAAGAAATTGTCAAGAAGTAAGAGACGCTTGGCCATTAACTCTCTTTTCTTCTTGTCTCCCTAATGTACAATGACAGACACAGATATTTTTTGCATATTTTCTGTTTCTTCATCTTCTGTTATTTTTGCAAATGAAGCTTTAACCCCAGTCATTGCCAGCATCAGCAGCAGCTGAAAATGAACATCTGGTAACTTGGACTTGAGAGCCTAAATCACAGCTCCTAAAGCTGTGTCTGCAAGGGCTGCCCTTTGCTGTTCTCTTCTCATCTGCTGGTAGGGAAGAGATGTGAGCAAAGGCAGTGAGAAGTGCTGCTCTCCACTTCCTGATCTTAACATGGATTTTTGTCTTGCTGACCTCTTTCAATTGCCAGTGTCTTAATCACCCTAATGACACAGCTTGTCTTTTTGTTTTCCTTCTCCCTTCCTTCTCCCT